>RJWJ010003224.1:0-89215 GCA_004363605.1 Indri indri
TCTCCAGTATCATCGTCAATATCAGATACTAGAAGAAGGTAAGCAACCCTGACCTAGAGCTGAAAAACCAAAGCATTAGTCAAAGAGGTCCTAGAGAGGGGTCTTGATGAATATTTAAAAAAGGAAGCATGATCATGCTGGTGGATTATAACATTAAAAATGGACAAAAACTGGGAAATAAAATAAAATAAATGGTCTATATCTTTATGAGTGATGGTTTAACATCTGCCTTCTTGTGTTCTGAGCCAGATCAGAGCACTGGAGGAAAAGGAGTCTCTGAAAATGTCTCCAATTTAGTGGGTCAGTTAGTGGATCATCAGCAAATCAGATGAAAATTTGTGGATTTGTGGATTAATTCATCAGCAGGAAATGAATAAAAGGATTTGTAGCTCAGGCGAACCCAAGAACTTCAGCAATTGCTGGCCACACTCCTGAACGTGCACGAACAGTGTATAAAAATGGTTGAGAGTTTGACTCTGGGGTTAGAGTTCATGTGTTTGAACCCCACATTAGTCATTTAGCCACATTAGCTGGTACCCTAAGACAAGTTACTTAACATCGCTGACATCCAGTTTTCCTATCTATAAAATGTAGATTTTCATGGTACCTACTTCATAAGATTATTGTAAGAAATGAATGAAATATCAAATCTCTTTAGCACAGTACCTAGCATGTATTAGGTATTCAGTAATTAACTGCTGTTGCTTCATTCTGCTCTTCCCTGCATCTCACTTTTCTAAGTTGCAAACTAAATAGTTGTAGATTGATTAACAGGTCAAGAAAGCCCCATGACTGTGTCTAGACCTATGCCTCTCTCCCACCAGATTCCAGTTATATATACGGAGGAGGGATGGGGAGTGGAGTAAAGGGGTAAACATAAAATTGCCCAGTTTGGCACAACCCTGAATATTATCTCCAGAGAATGAGGCAAACCCAGGCACGGCTGATGAGTTAACCAGATAATGATGAAGAAAACATTTCCTTCTGCTTTTTGGTTTCATGTCTATTTTTGAAGCCACAGAGCTCTCGAGCCCAGTCAGTACCTGGAGGCAATGAGGGAAATGCCTACTCCCATGAGAGGCCCTGCCCTGCTGTCGATAGTTTTGCTGCTCTTCAGTAAGTAGAGGTTCAGTTACCCCTCCTGGAGGCTCCAAAATGAATCTGGAGAGTACCTAGGGTAGGAATGTTGACAGTTTTGGTGGTGACTTTTTCTAGGACATGTGCAAACCATGTGGCATTTCCCAGGCACTCTGTAGTGGAGACAAGCTGGAAAAGAGAGGAAACTGGGCTGAGCAACACCTATGGGGAAGCCTGACTAAAAGCCTAGTTCCTTGTAGTCACTCTGGAATCTCCCAGAGTGCAAAATTCCTCCCAAGTGGGGAGAGGATAGAGGAACAGGAGAAGCTCCCTTTTCCCCTGGGTCAGATTCTTGAGAAGATGGTTGGTCCTTAAAATTCTGTGGATGTAGATCTCATCCCCATACCCAGATCCCAGTTTCCTGAAATTCCGGAAGACCGGACATAGACACTAACTTACTCTCTCTGGACTTTTGCAGCTCTGGATGGCATGTCAATAGGTGAGTCCTCTGTGTTTGTTCCCTCAGTGTTTCAGTGTGTCTGGGCATTGCTTCCTTTATCCCAACACTCCTGTTCTCTAATGAATATGAATCTACTCCTCCCTGGCCAACCTACTTCCTAGTCTCACCTTTCTTTGTCGTCCCTTGTTTCTCCAATTCAAAAGTTTCTTACATATATCATTTTTTCAAGTTAGTCCCTCCTCTGTGTAAGTCCACATTCATGTCTGTTGCACATATCTATGTCTCAGCCTCTCTCCTAGGCATGTTCGCCTAATCTCATTAAATTCTTGCATTATTATTATGATTGCTATTTTACAATTGAGGATGCTGAAACTCAGATTAGTGGTTTGCTGGATGTTACACAGCTAACAAGAGACTGGATTCCAACATAAGTCCCTTGGATTCAAGTCCAGTTCTCTTTTGGCTGTATCAAATGTCACTCTTTTGTCATCACCATCTAGACACTTCTTTGGTCTCTGTTCAAATTTGTACCACATCCTTTTGTTCCTGGAAGCCATTCAAGACTAACTCTCTTGGTGGTTCTGACTACCTTCCAGAATTGACATATATTTTGCACTCCATGTACACTCACAATTAAATAGTCATAAATATTTAGAGCTTGGAAAGACCTCATATTTCATCTAGTTCAATACCTTTATCCATCTATAATTCACTCATTCATTTACTCAACAAATAGTTAACACTTACTATGTACCAGCCATTGTTATGAGCAATGGTTGAGCATGACAGACATTGTTACTGCCTGAAAAGAGATTGCAGTCCTCATTTACAGATACTGAAATTAAAGTTGAGAGAATTAGAGTGAGTTGTCCCAGATCATATAGTAAATTGGTTTGTTTGTTTGTGTTTAAATCTCCTGTATTTGCGTCTTGTCTTCCTCCCTAAGTTGGAAGCTCCCTGGGGTCACAACACTGTTTTGTCCATCCTTTAATCCTTCCCCTAGGAATCAGGATAGGGTCTTATCACCAGTAATACAAGCATAGACTGACCATTGGTCATATGAATATTGGTATATTTGTACTTTTGAACCTGGACGGTTTTCAATGATTTTTTTTCCCTCCACATCTCTTTCCATAATTTTATCTTCTAGAAATCATCCAGAAATCTTCATTGTCCATGAAACCCCAGTGGAATAGAATATTTAAAGGAGAAAACGTGACTCTTTTATGTAGGAACAGTCCCTCTAATGTCAGCTTCAAGTGGACCCACAATGGCACAGTTTCACCAGTGACAACTTCAAGTTGGAACATCGTGAATGCCAGCTTTGAGGACAGTGGGGAATATACATGCCAGCACAAAAATTTTAGGAAGAGTAAAACTGTGTACCTGGAAGTCTTCAGTGGTAAGTTCCAGAGATATGGAAATACAGATCTCCCATGTGAGGAATGGCTCATCTGAAGGTGGGAAGAAAGCAAATTATTCCAAGGCTTAGGGCACCAGGATGGGGCTCAGGGCCTCTCATTCAAGACCTCTCCACCTCTCTTCTTGTACCCCACTCCTTCTGCCTACAAGTATGCCTTCTTTCAATATTCTCGTCATCTCTCAATATTATTCCTCTATTCTATTTTTCTCTATCTTTTCTTCCTACATACAGATGTATATTATGTGGTCAAATGGCATGATAGATATTTGAACACTTCAAAGTGCATCTGGAATAGGATCAAAATGTTTGATTTAAAGATTTGCTATGCACAATTCATGTGCTATGACCTGAATATTAGGTTGTACTCTTCATTTTGGAAGATATCTGTGTACATTCCTTGTGTCCTCTGTTGTTACTTAAGAACAAATCTTATGTTTGTTTCACCTTTATCCCTCTCCTACAGCCAAAAATTAGCACAGCATGCTTAGGCATATTGTGGGTTAATCAGTAAATGCCAAATAAGCAAGATAATGATTTCCAATAGTGACCAATAGGTCACTGTTATACTTTATATTTTTCTCTTGAGTGAAAAGAGATGTTTCAACATCCACGTGCAAATTCCAAATACAAACTAAAGCAATATAGAATAGCTTCTTTATCCTCAATGACTGGTCCTAAATAAAAGAGTTAGCCATATTTCCATTTGAAATTCTTGTTTTATGACTGCTTGTCAATTTTTACAATGGCATTAACCATAGAACCTGATTCTTGTCTTTCATGGATTCATTACTGACAGATATTTGCTGAGTACCTACCAACTCCTGGGTACTGTGTGAGGCACTAGGAATATAATGTAGAACCAGACGGGGCCCTGACCTCCTGGAGCATAGAGCCAAATGGGAAGAGGACATTAAATGAAGAATTACGCAGCTAATTAAAATAATTACAATAATTAATTTAATTAACTTCAATTGTAAGACATGTCTTGAGGAAGTTTTTGAGCCAACTATGATTGACAGTAGAACCGGGAAGTCTCTGTGAAGAGAGGACAAAATAGACACTCTTCTAAGCAGAGTGTGTTTATTTTGTCATTAGTGACTAGAACTAGCAAGAATAGGTCTGAAAGGAATTCTAGGTTTCAGGTCTTCCATGTATGGGCTCAGCAGAAAGGTCCAAGAGACATTATGGCTCCAGACTGACTTTTCAAGACAAGAAGTATTTATCAATATAGAAGACAGGCTGTAAGCATTATTTTGTATTTCCTCTTTATTGACCATATGAGCCAAGAAGTGGGTTAATGATTATTTATGGTTTCTGGCACACACTCTACGCATTACCCCTTTTATTTTAATTTTACCTATCCACCCCCCCCCCGCCCCCCGCCCCATTGATTGTTAAATAACATGATGAATGCTTTTCAGACTGGCTGCTCCTTCAGACCTCTGCAGAGGCTATAGAGGGTAAGTCCCTCCTCCTCAGGTGTCGTGGTTGGAAGGATCAAAATGTCTACAAGGTGACCTACTACAAGAATGGCCAAGCTCTCAAGTACTGGTATGAGAACTACAACATCTCCATTCCAAGTGTCACCACTGAAGACAGTGGCACCTATCACTGCAGCGGCATCCTTTGGAAACTTCCTTATGCCTCTGAGCCCCTCAATATTACGGTTATAAAAGGTGAGTTGGTAAAGGAAAGAGAAAAAATCCATATCAGGGGAAGGGAAAGAGGACATCTCAGCTTTAAGTGGCTGCAGCTTGCAGAATAGGGACATGTGATATGCTGGAAAGGCTACTAGATTTGCCAGAGAGAAGACCTGGGTTATAGTACCTATTTCGATCTCTGCCTTAGGGTCCTTATTTATTTATTTAATGGTGATAGTAATACCTGCTCACACTATAAAATTTGTATGAAGATTAATGTGGTAATATTTGTGAAATGGCTTTGTGAACTGTTAAGCACTACTCAAGCATAACAGATTGTGATTACTAGTTTGATCCCAAAGTCTTCTCTTGCTCCTGGGGAAAACACTTATATTTATCAAATTAAAAGAAAGTTTCAGAGTTGAAGGAACCAAGTACGTGAACAGCTTGAATAGTCCATTCCAGCTTAGGAGAGCTGGGAAAGGAAACCAAGTCAGTAAGCTGAGTGCCAGTGTATTGGGGGATGAGAAAATGGGCTTGATCAGGAGAGGACAGGCCTCTATGGCCTATTAAAAATCCTGTTCTTTCCAAACTCCGTGTAAGAGAGGGAGACTTTGTAATAGCTGCTTTTCAAGGAGAAAATCAGACATTTTTCTTGGCTCACTTTGTTCATATTAAAGTATGGAAAAGCATGAGACCAAAATTTAGAATTAAGCTCTAAATGACAGTTTTCTGTTAATTAATTTGAGACCGAAATGCTACTTAATTTTCTTTAGACTTCTAGTATCTTCATCTACAAAAGAGAGAGTTTGCTCTACACTCCATTAGAATCACTTGAGGAACTTAACAAACTATTGATGTCCATGTCTCATCTCTTGAGATTCTGATATAACTGGTTTGGAGCGTGGCCTGGTCATCAGCGTTTTTTAAAAGCTCTTTCAGGTAATAGTAATGTATAGCCAATGCGAGAACCACTGGTCTAGGTGATCCTAAGTGATTTAGAGTTGTAATATTCTGGTGCTTTGTAATTCTAGAATACTCACAAAAACAGGTACAGTATAAATAGAATAACAGAATCACAAGTAATAGAATTGAAAGGCAACTTAGCTAGTCTAATATCTTCATATCACCTAAGCATGCAAGAAATGATGATTGATTGAGAAAGAAGGCACTGGTGACCCCCTGGCCTCACTCTGTCTGCTTTCCGCACCCAAGTCATATGTAGATGCTGGTCTTGTCAGCTTCAAGAAGGGGGTCATCTTCCCTATGATCTTCCCCCTTGAGCACACTGGCTTGAGCAACTGCTAGACAGAGGTTATGGGGGAATGCTCAGGACACCCCAGGGCTCCAAGGAGTATTGACTGAGGCACTCAATCTGCGTGTTGCTGGTTGCACACATCATGCTACAAATGGAGACACTTGGTCCTTCCCTTAGGGAAGATGAAGCTCTGAAACTCATTCTTCAATTACTAATATGAATTATGTTTCTTGTTGTATTTGCGTTCCATTGTAGCTCCGCAAAGCAAGTACTACCAGCTACAGTATTTTATCCCATTGTTGGTGGTGATTCTGTTTGCTGCGGACACATGGTTATTTATCTCCACCCAGCGGCAGTTCACATTTCTCTTGAAGATTAAAAAGATTAAAGAAGAAAAGACAACAAACTTCTGAACTCACGTCCTAAGCCCAGACCCCAAAAAGGACTGATGTCATTACTCAAGAAACATTTGCAACATCAATTTTTTTTCCAGCATCAGCAATTATTTCTCAATTGTCAAACACAGCTTACAACGTACGTAGAAAATCTTGTGCTCAAGGATTTGTAGAACTGCTTCATTAAATCAACTGAAACTAGTTAAGTGGCATGTAATAGTAAGTGCTCAATAAACGTCAGTTGAATAAATGAAAGATTGAATAGATTCATTTGGTAGCTTTTGTAAAAGAGAAGTTCAATTTGAATAAAATAAGTATGAAACCATATAACAGGATGTGTCTGCAAATTCAAGGTTAGCTAGTTTGTTTTCTTCTAAATGCATGAACATGAAGTTCTAGATTAGAAATGCCTTCTCTTGATTACTGTAAGTATTGTAGGAATGAGAAGACATGGTGGGGTGCCAGTGAGGTTGATAATTTTTATGCTCTCTCTTCACCTTATTACGAGCTTTTTGTTCTTAGCAGAATCAGAGGCAGTCTTGAACCATAGGACTCTAAAAATAAAGTCTGTTCTAGAATTCTCCTGTGATTGTTTTTCCCCTCTAACATCTCCCAAACTTACTTCTTGAACTTATATCTTGTATCTCCATATAGCATTGAACTAAGCATTTTAGAGAAATTCCAAAAAATTTTAATATTCAGATCTTTCATCTCTGAGAAGAGTCCAGGATGGAATAAGATCTCAGGCAAAAGAGCTAGACAATTTTGGTTTGTGAATTTTCCCTTTCATTTTATGTTTCCAAGACATTTAGGCTTCTATCATGGAGTAATTGGGATTAAGTTTCTCCTATTACAAAGCCATACATTAGAAAGAGACTCAACCATACAGAAGAAAACAAAGGTTCAAATCCTGACTCTCCCACTTTCAAAGTTTGTGATTTGGAAGAATCTTCCTAAACATCCATTGGCTTTAGTATTTCATTTGTAAAATAAGAATGATAGTACTCATCCTGTCTACCTCCTAAGGTTCTTCTAAGAAAAAATAAGAGGCTGTATATAAAAGTTCTTCATAAATTTCAAAGATTTATAAAAATTTATAAACTTTTAGCACCAATATGAGACCCAGTCTTTGCTACTACTGCCCACCATGCCCCTGCCAATGAAGATAGTTATACTGGGGGCTTAGATAAAGCACTAGGGAAGAGAGGGAACATATTACCAGTGCTGACCATGAGCTCATGGCAGCCAATGAGAGATCAGAGGGCCCACGCTTTAGAAGAATTAATAACCTGAGGAAGTATATCTGGGGAGAAAATTTGTAGATATCCATGAGTCCTATTTTGTCCAAGGAATTTTTCTGGGCCACAAAGCAGAAAGAAATTACTGAAAGTTTCTTTTTATTTTATTGTTGTCTTTTCTTCTTGATTTTTAAAAATTGAAACAGGTATCTGATATGACCCTTCTTCACATTCTCCTAAATCTTAAAAAAATTATTTCAAGGAGATAAAAAATGGCCTGATTCAGAGTGAACAGCCTTGTCACTTATCTTCACGTAGTAAATAAGTCTGATGAATGAAGAGATTTCTTCAGCAACAGCAGTCCAGGAAAAGTTCCCATAGGAGGCTCCCTGGTGTTGTTCCAGGACACTTCCTCTGCTATTTTCCCGCCGCCTTATTTTAGGTTATAGCCTTGGGACCAGTCTTGCAACCACATTCATTAATCACACCTTACTCCTCAGTGTTCTATATGGTGCGTCAGCATCACAGGCATCGGACTAGAGAGCAAGTTTCTCCCTTATTTCAGACAAGGGTCTGAGGCCAAATGACCAGAATGAAGAACAGGTACTTGGCATGGGTAGAAATTCCAGGCTTTATCAGCTTGAGACGCATTTTCTGAGAGATTTTCTAGTTTCTTGAGTACCACAATTCACTTTTACCTCCCCGTTTATCCTCACTCCAAGCTTCAGGAAGCTATGGATAGAACACAAATCTGGGAGTTCAAGCTACTAACTAGCTGTGTGATTGAGCCAAGTTACTTGCCAGTCTCTGAGATTCTATTTCTCAGGTCCCTTGGAGCCCAGGCATTTTGTCATTTATTACCTTGTCATTCTGTTCCTATGTGGTGATTACCCAGGCACAAAGGATCAGAATGCACTCCCCAAGAAGCTCCAGTGTGACTGTTTGCTTCATCCTCCATGTATTGGTCTCTCCCTTCACTGTGCTCTTCCATCTTCCATGCATCTAAATTCCATTTGTTTTTTTTAGACAGTGTCTCACTCTGTCACCCTGGCTAGAGTGCAGTGGCCTCAGCACAGCTCACTGTAACATCAAACTCCTGGGCTCAAGCGATCCTCCTGCCTCAGCCTCCTGAGTAGCTGGGACTACAGTTCAGCAACACCATGCCCAGCTAGTTTTTTTCCCCTATTTTTTGTAGAGATGGAGTCTGTGGCTCTTGCTCAGGCTGGTCTTGAACTCCTGGCCTCAAGCAATCCTCCCACCTCAGCCTCCCAGAGTGCTAGGATTACAGGCGTGAGCCACCACACCTGGCCCACATTTTCTTTTTGATAGTCATACATCTTCTGCTCCCAAAGGAATGGGGAGCATGAAGTTAGAGCCTGAGTACTTTGTGGATCACAAAAATGTGGTATTTATAAAGATGTCTTTATATATTAATATATATGAAATATTTTCTACTATGCCAGAGAGGGAATACATATAAAGATGACTGGAATAGAAGTGATTCACCTAGATTCACCCTTGGGGATGCCTCCATCACCTCTGATCTGTTACCAAATTGGTCTAGGCCAGCCTATAGAGCAAATTTTGCTTTAGGCAGACACGAATCATCATGAATTTGCAGTAGTTAGGGGTCAGTTTTCTGAAAATCAAGTTAGTAGCTCCCTATTGACTTGACAAAGTCCCATGGCTGCCTCTAAAGTGAAGACTCAGATAAATGATCCACCTTGTCAGTATGCTGCAGAATTGAGAACTTGAAGAAAGGCTCTACTCTTTCCCTCTTCTCATTAAATGGGACATGGTGACAATAGGAGTGGTTCCTTGAACACAGAGATGGAAGCTTTGTGTTGAGGATGGCAGAGGCACCTGCCAGCCTAGGTCCCTAGACAACCTCTGAGAGTGGAGCTGTCTTCCTGCCATAGATCATCTGACTGGCTCTGGACAGTTACTTACCAAGCCCAAGTCCTCATCTAGTGCTTCAACTTCCACAACATTCCCACCACGAACATTTAACTCTACAAATGGGCCCAGGATCACAATCAAATTCACTTGTATATTTCATTTATGGCACCGATTCTCTTTCCCTTCATAAAAATTGGAATGACATAGTCCCACATTCAGTCTTTCCTGTTATTTTCAATTTTTCAAATACCACTGACAGTGATCAGCAATCTCACTGCAGGGTAGTGGCATCAGGCTGCAATGAAACTGAAGTTGCTCACAGAGAATTTTTGGAGAGAAAAAAATGATATCTTGTGGATTCTGAGAGAAATTCAGATTTTAATTTTTTAACCAGTTTCCAAGAAGATAATACTATACTTTTGCCAAGTAAATTGAGTCACAGTAAATGCGACTTGATAAATAGGATGAAACTAATTTTTAAATTAAAATATAGGCCACTGATCTTCCTTTATTAGAATATATCAAGGGTGAAAATTTGGGTTCTCTGCTATGTGAATTGTAGTTCTAGAAATGAGATCTTAAAATGTGGCAGGTTGGAATCCCCAGAAAACAGACTCTGAGACAGAGATTTGAACACGGTAAGTTTATTAAGGAGTGATCTCAGCATCTACACCTGTGAGGGAGTGAAGGAAGTAGGATTAGGCAGAGAGAAAAGTCGAAATGTGATGTAGTCATAGCAAAAACGTGACCATCTCACAAATGAGAGCTAGGAAGCTGGAAGAGACCTTCATAATTATGTTAAAGTGATGTAATAACCTGAAATAGACAAATCAATGGAAGCTGTGTATCCCTGGAAAGGGAATGTGACCTTTCCTTTGGAAGAAGAAGCTCTTTATAAGGACAATTCCTAAAGAGGGACTCAACTGAGAGCTGTCAGCCCAAGGCACTCCCAGAAGCTGGGGGAATGGATGTGGGGGTCCAGAAGGGGTGCCATCCAGTGATGTGCCACAGCACCCATGAAATACAACTTCAGAGAAAAGACAGAGTGGTACTGGCTGTCAGACATTTACACAACAGCTTTTACCTAGAACTGCTAAGCACATTTTCTAAAATTGTTTTTTTTTTCCAACTTCACGGAAATGCACTGTCACTATCATTTCTAGAAATCTGGACACTAAAGCAAAGATATCTTTTATCCCGAGACTTCACATGACAGTGTTTTTTTGCAAAGCAAGACATGTTAACTTGATCTAAAGGATGTGTTCATTTCCACTGACTTGCCCTACCCTTCAGCCCCCAGCAGACTTCATGACACTCTCACAAATGCTGTCTTGCCTCTGAAGGATCACTCCAGTGGATCTGATGGATTCTGGATACTGCAGGAACTAGACTTGAGATGCGGGGCATGCTTGTTCCTCACTATTGAAGGCCAGAGTGGGGTGAAAGGATGAGAGAGAGGGGATCCTTCCTTGCACCAGAGCATACACTTTTACCTTTTGTGATGCTCGGTCATGAAGTGCTGTTTCAAAGTCAGGTTTACAGTTGGGAGTATACAAGAAGAAATTTCTAAAAACTTAGTCCAACAGCCTTAGGAGCTCACTGGAAAAATTTTAAGTCACTCTTCAGACTTCTGTTCATTAAAATTTTTTTTCAGAAGTTGTAGGTAAAGTGTTTATGGTTATAACACTAATTCAGAAATTTTTCGTCTATCCTGCAAAAGGAACCACACTTTTGCTTGGCCCCTTCCAACATCCATCCTCTTCACTCTTGTGTTGAACGTATGAAATGTTTTGAGCTTTTTTCATCATGATCCCTTTTTCAATCTGAGTTTTCTCATCTGGGCATCTCAGAACTGTGGACAACCCACCTCTGTGTTCTCTGTAGCTGATGCTTTTTAGCTTTCCCACCTTTGCATTTCTTATTCCCAACTCAGGTGGGGCAGTTCCATCTACTTGGAAGGTGTTCCTCCAGCCTTTTAAAGATCTCCCAAGCTGTGATGGGGTATTAACAAGCAGCAAAGACAGATTACAAGAAAGCCTTCAGTGTCCAAAGAAATGTATATGTATGTGTATCTCCTCACTAACTTGTAAAAGGTTGAACAAATTACTCCAAAACCCTTAACAACAACAGAAAAGTTTTTCTGAGCTGGCTTCCAAATCCTTTGTTCATTAGCTTTTTAGAATCCTGTGGACTTTATGTCTCAACGGATTCGTGTAACTCAAAATATTCTAAGAATGTGTGTACCTGTGTGCATCTGCGTCTGAGCACACTGGGTATGCATAACCCAGACATGCACATATTTTATCTACATTCTTAAGTATCTGACATGTCATTTTCTAAGTGGTCTGGTGGAAGGCACAGAGAAGCATGACTGCCTCAATAGGAAACCTCCAGTTTTATCACCCAATTTAATTTAGTCTAGTATTCTTGATCCCGTATTGAAAGGCATTATTGAAATGGCATTAAAAAGTAATACATATTTATAAACTCAAAGAAAAAGCCTTCACAGCCTCTGTTCGTTAAGGGGAGAGGGGCTTTTGCCCCATGGCTCTGCGCAGAGCATCCTTGACCTCCTTGTTCCTCAGGCTGTACACGACAAGGTTCAGCAGGGGAGTGATGAGGGTGTAGGTCACTGAGATGAGTCTGTCCTGCTCCAGGGAAGCCTGGGACTTAGGCTTAAGGTAGATGATGGAGGCACAGCTATAGTGGATGATGACCACAGTGAGATGGGATGCACAGGTGGCAAAGGCCTTCTTCCGACCCTCAGCTGAAGCAATCTTAAGGATGGTGGAGATAATGAGGACATAGGAGATAAAGACCAGACCCATGGGTAGGACAAGGACACAGACACTGACAATGAAGTTGATGATCTCATTGACAGTGGTGTCTGTGCAAGCCAGCTTCAGCAGGGGTCTCACGTCACAGAAGAAGTGGGAGATGACAAAGTCATCACAAAACGGAAGACCAAACACAGATGTTACTTGGACAATGGCCATGCCCAGGCCTATTCCCAGTGACCCAGATGCCAACTGGACACAGGTCTTCTTACCCATGATGACTGAATACCGTAGGGGGTTGCAGATGGCCACATAGCGATCGTATCCCATGGCTGTGAGCAGGAAGCAGTTGTTGATGCCAAAGGTGAGATAGAAGAAGAGCTGAGTGGCACAGCTTTGGATGGCAATGGGCTGGTGAGGATTCAGGAGGCCAGAAAGCATACGGGGAATGACGGCCACAGTGTAGCAGGTCTCGGAGATGGATAACATGCTCAAGAAGAAGTACATGGGGGTATGGAGGTTACGGTCCAGGTGAATAATGGTCACAATAATCACATCTCCAGAGAAAGTCAGCAGGGACAAAGTTAGAAAGACAACAAAGAAGACAAGTCTTTGGTGCCACTCAAAGCTGGAGAAACCTTCAAAGAGGAACTCAGTCACAAAAGTGGAATTTGGCTTTGACATTGAGGTAAGTCTAGGTTTGAAAGAGCTGGGCAAAGGAAAGAAAGATATGATGAGTCAATCATCAAACAAAGTAGGCTGGACCAAGGCTTTCAGTAAAGAGTGTCCATCCTCTGAGCAATGCCCAGACCCCAGGGGTCACCAGTGTTCAGCTCTTGGACAATTGCTCAGAGTCCTCACTTTGGCCCACCCTCTTCTCTGGTATTATAGAAGGTTACCTTAGGATCCTGAGATTGAGAACAGAGAGAAATGAGAGGGAAAGTAGAAACATGTTAAAAGAGATTTGTAGGAACAACTACCTGATTTTAATTTTTAAATTATACACTCACAAGTGTGATTGCTGGATCATATGCCAGTTCTATTTTTAGCTTTTTGAGAAACCTCCATACTTTTCCATAGAGGCTACACCATTTTGCATTCCCATCAACAGTGTACAAGAGTTCCAATTTCTCCACATGCTTGCTAATACTTGTTAGCTTTTAATAATAGTTTTTTTGATACTAGCTGTTCTAACTGTTGTGAGGTGATGTCTCATGGTGGCTGTGATTTGTGTTTCCCTGATAATTAGTATGTTGTGCATCTTTTCATCTACCTGAATGAAATTAGAATCTCAAAGACATATTTGCATGCCCATGTTCATTGCAGCGCTATTCACAATAGCCAAGTTATGAAAATAGGCCAGATATACATTGAAAGATGAATGGGTAAAGAAGACGTGGTATATATGTAGAATGGAATATAATTCAGTCTTAAAAAAGAAGACAATCCTGTCATTTGCAGCAACATGGATGAACATGAAAGACCTTGTGTTAAGTGAAATAAGCCAGTCATGGAAGGACAAAACTGTATGATTTTCACTTATATGAGATACCTAAAATAGTCAAATTCATAGAAGCAGAAAATAGAATGGTGGTCACCAGGGACCAGGGAGGGGAAAATGGGGAGTTGTTGTGCAACTGGTATAAAGTTTCAATCATGCAAGATGAATGAGTTCTAGAGATCTGTTGTACAGCATAATGCCTGTAGTCAACATTACTGTATTATGCACTTAAACACTTGTTAATTTTTAACAGGGTAGATCTCATGTTAAGCGTCTTACCACAAAACAAATCAAAAAACGAAGGGACACATGGAAACTTATAAAGGTGATAGATATATATATTACCTTAATTGTGGTGATGGTTTCATTAATTAAGGTGATGATGTACGTATATGGCCAAACTCATCAAACTGTATATATTAAATATATGCAGTGGATTGTATATCAATTCTATTTCAATAAAGCTGTTTAAAGAAAGAAAGAAATACCTGGACATTGAACAGGTGGGTCTAGTTCAAGGAAGAAGCAGGTGATGCATGGAGTGTGCCCGGCTCTATAGTTCCTCCTCAACACTCTCTTGAATTAGTCCCCAAGGATCCATTGAGGAACAGTGACCTAGTGAAAGATAAAAGATCTGAGACTGATATCCTTTCAATACTGTCAGCAGCATTCAACACCAAATACCCTGTGAGAGTCCTTAGAATGAGTTCTCCTCCCCAGAACACTAGGTCCTAGTCTTTACTTCTCTAAGCCCTGCACCCCTGTCATCATAGAAAATGGAGTACTTCTATTGTCTATTCTTCCTGGAGTTCCTGCAACATATATCCTCTAAGATCATGAAAATGGATTTGATAAAGCACTACAGTATTTAGCTTATCTCCTTGAATCTTAGCCAAAGGCAGGAAAGATGATGAAATGAATCTGAATCTGTCTCTTCTAACAGGAAATAGGTTTTCCTAGTGTGAGAGCAAAGATAAAATTTATTTAATCAGAGAAGGACCAAACATCCTATGTTTTTGCTTCCATCATGCATATTCCATGCTGTGTTGAAGATAGAAATGAGCTGACCCACCTTCTTTTTGTCTTATGCCAAGTGAACCCCACATGGGAGATCATATTGGGACAGATTTAACCTTGCCCCTTAAGCCTATGTCTACCCCTGATAATACCCATCATGTTTAACCATTACCTACATTCAGAAAACTAAGAGCCATGCTAATTACCCCCCTTCCTTTTTCTTCCCAAAGGCAGCGCCGCCCGGAACTCTCCTTTGTGTCCCTACTCTCCATGCTTCTACCAACGCCCAACTCCTGACCACCGTCACCATCCTCTATGATCACTGCAGTGGCCTCCTAAATAATCTCCCTCATTTTGAATGACCTTAGTGTAAGGCTTCCTCCTGCATGTTGTCATTATACTCTCCAAAATCCTGCTCATGAGGAGCTCTCCTGCATAAATTCTGTCAGTTCTTCCTCAGAATTTTAAGTATAATACTCAAACTCATTTGTAAATTGAGTATGGTAATATTCCATAGAGTTGCCATGAGAATTAAATGGGTTAATATATTTGAATAGTTCAATCTAGCACTTAGCTCATAGGAAATAATAAATAATAATTTTATTGATAGTTATTCCTTTTTATTTTTCACAAATGAGCTAGTTTAAGTTACTAAGAGGAGAAGAGTAGGGGTGGAGGGGCTTTAGTTTAACACTCCTGGATTTGTAAACAAGGGTGTGATTATCCCAACTTTATATGTTATTATTTCCCTTCCAATTGCTCACATGGACTTTTTTACTCTCTTTAAAAATATTTCTTGGAGTGTATTGACCACATCTATGCATTGCTGCATGTCATGTGTGATCCTAACACAGGTATGGATTAGATAGAATATGATTTTCAGTTTTGTTTCCAATTCTCTTACTGAAGATGCATAATATTTTATTTCTCCATTGGGCCATAGTAGCTCATCCAACTAATATATCTAGGAACAATTTGCAATGACATCTAGATCCCCTGCCTGGGCTATAATTGATAGTTTGAAGCCCATCACTATAAAATCACAGTTCCCATTACATAATTACTTGCGTATATTAAAATTCATCTATATTATTCTTGTAACTTAATTTCACTTTATTAACCGGAAGATCTTACTCATTCCTATGGCTTAGAATATTTGCTTCCTTCCTCCTCCAAACCATTAATCAACTCTAAATTACTAATGCCCTAAAAAACTCTACCACAACACCATTCTACAGGAGGCTCTACCAGAATAATCTACTGAGTGGGATGGGGAAATTTAAAACATAGGCAAGAGGAGGATTACTCCTCCAGGGTCTAGGAAATGTAGGTGAGACGGGAAAGCTGAAAAATAAAAAAGTAGCGAGGATACAGACGGGCAGAAACCTCAAAATTCAGATAATGTTTTTGACCTTGGAGATTCTATTGCCTTTCCTTTCTTTCAAAAAAATGACAAAAAAAGTGAAACAAGGTTTGTCTCTGACCCAATCCTAGATTAGTGTACTGTTTACATTTTTTCCCTATAAAAGAAAACTTATTTATCTGTTGTCTCCTGAATTTTTAAAAATGTCTTATACATTTTCATTCTGTGCATGCATCAAATATCACATGTACCCCATAAATCTGTACAAATATTATGCATCGATTTAAAAAAAGAAATAAACTGAACATAGAAAGATGAATATCATATGTTCTCATTCATGTGTGGGAGCTAAAAGAGTTGAGCTCATGAGGTAAAGAGTAGAATAATGGTTACCAGAGGCTGAGAAGTAGGGGGTGAATGAAAAGAAGTAGGTTAATAAGTACAAATATACAATTAGATAGAAGGAATAAGTTCTAGTGTTTGATAGCACAGTAGGGTGACTATAGTTAACAATAATTTATTGTATTTCAAAATAGCTAGAAAGAAGTTTTGAAATGTTCTCAACACAAAGAAATGATAAACATTTGAGGAGATGGACATCCTCATTACTCTGGTTTGATCATTACACATTGTACGCATGCATCAAAAATCACATGTACCCTGTAAGTACGCACAATTTTTATGTATCAATAAAGCAGCTTTTGAAATCTCGAAAAAGAAAAAAATCCCTCATGCATTTTGATTTGTTTAACCAGTGGTTCAATGTGTTTGGTAGTCACAAAGTATAAGTACCGTGTCAGCGCTAGGGAGACAAAGATGACCAAGATGGTCTTTGCTCTCATGCTGCTTAGATTCTTGAGCAGCCTTTGGTATACGACCTAATTGTAGGCCCTTCAAGTGTTTTATGTCTCTCTTTTCTAGCCTATTCATCTACGTTTCCAAAATCTTAGAAATCACATTCTTCCTTATGAGAGTCCCTGTCCCCGCTACATCTACAGACTATCACTGGCTATGTGATAACAATATACTCTATAATAAGTGTTCCCATCCCAGCATGTAATGAAGTGAAACTCACCAAGTAGCCCATTTGTTGGGTGTTGTAGAGACTTGTGCTCATGCCTGAATCACATTCACCGCTCTGGAAATTTGACTGCAATAATAGACTATGGATTTCTACTAATAGTTATAAAATGTTTTCCAAATTTTTTGTCAATGCCTTTCCTAAAATCATTTAAAACACATCAGTTATTTAACTTTCGATCACTTTATAGAACTATGCTGTTTTACTGAATAGTCTATGAATTTCCTTGTCAGAGGGTCACTAATGTCATATTGAACACAACTATGGTTTAATAGGAACTACCCTTTCACTGACAAATCTTTAGACACTACCTAGAATGCAATACCTAAAAGAAACTATTTAGAAAGGAAGGAAACAATGCCTTTCTCAATCTCCCTGTGTCTGAGACCAGAAGTGAAGTACAGAAGAAGTCATATTAAGTTCCCCTAGATTCTCATAGCCCTACCCACTGGAAGAAGATAATCTTTGGGCCACAAAGCAGTAACTCTGCCTTGCGTGTTCTTAATAAGGGACCAAATTTTCTGTCCCAAATGTTGAGTATTTTTCTTCCCAAAATAGTACTTACTACTCCCAAGTGATCAATGGCAGAAGACACAATCCAAATAGCAGAGTGCCTGGAGACCTCATTAGGTAACTCATTTCCTAATTGTGAGAATAACACCTTGGAGAGCAAAGTTGGCTTGGCTGTTAGGAACAATCTTTGGGGTGAAAAGACTGATTTCCCTCATTAGGGTGGGCCATAGTCCTGCTAGGATGCATGTTATATTTTCTGTCCATTTCTCTGGTGCCGAGGGAGAGGAGCTTAAGGCACCTTATGGAATGACTTTTCATATGTGAGAGAATAGAAGCAACAATTGTCAAATAGGGTTTATGCATGGATCCCTGCTGCCAGGCACAGAGAGGGCTGACCTTCAGGTGCTCTGACACTTGAAGCCAGTTTAAAGTTATCTAGGTAAAAATCATCAATCCTGCCCCTACATTCTATTGTATGAGCTTTTAATACTTTCACACTGATCTTTCTCATCTCTGCACTGCTTGTCACAGACCCTATGTCCATTTTGGAGCCCTTGGCTCACCTTGGCCCAAGGCCTCAGCCTTGCCAGCTCATCTTCCACATAATAAATCCATCTCATTATCCATAGCCCAAATCAATGTTAATGAGTGTCTGCAGTCTTAAAATATGTAAAAATTGGCACTCGATTGTCACCTTTTTTAAATTTCAAAATATTAAGGGGGTACAAATATTTTTGTCACATGGATACACTGTATAATGCTTAAGTCGGGGCTTTAGGTGTGCCCATCACTAGTGTTCGTTGTACCTGCTGGGTAAGTTTTCACCACTCATCACCTCCCCCCTTCTTGTTTTCCAACGTCCTTTACATCTCTTTGTGTCTGTGTGTGCCCATGATTTAGCTCTCAATTATTGCAGAATACATGTGGTGCTTGTTTTTCCATTCTTGAGATACTTTGCTTAGGATAATGGTCTCCAGCTCCAACCAAGTTGCTTCAAAAGACATTATTTCATTCCTTTTTATGGCAGAGTAGTAGTACTCCACGCTGTATATATGCACCAAATTTTCTTAATCCACTCATGAATTAATGGGTACTTAGGTTGATTCCATATCTTTGTGATTGTGAATTGTGCTGCGATAAACATTGAAGTGCAGGTGTCTTTTTGATAAAATGACTTCTTTTCCTTTGGGAAGGTACTCAGTAGTGGGATTGCTGGGTCGAATGGTACATGCACATTTATCTCTTTGAGGAATCTCCATATTGTTTTCCACAGAGGTCGTACTAATTTGCAGTCCTACCAACAGTGTATAAACATTCCTTTCTCTCTGCATCTATGCCAGATCTATTGTTTTTTGACATTTTATTAATGGTCAGTCTTGACAGGGGTAAGGTGGTATCCCATTGTGGTTTCAATTTACATTTCCCTAATGATTAGTGATGTTGAGCATTTTTCATATGTTCATTGGTCATTCATCTATCTTTTGAAAAATTTCCGTTCATGCCTTTTGCCCACGTTTTAATGGGATTGCTTGTTTTCTTCTTGCTGATTTGTCTGAGTTCCTTGTACATTCTGGATATTGGCCCTTTATCAGATGTATAGTTTGTGAATATTTTCTCCCATTCTATGGGTTGTCTATTTACTCTGTTGATTATTTCCTTTGCTGTGCAGAAACTTTTTAATTTAATTAAGTCCCATTTATTTATTTTTGTTGTTGCTGTGATTGCCTTTGGGGTCATCTTCATAAATTCTTTGCCTAGGCCAATGTCTAAAAGAGTCTTTCCTATGCTTTCTTCTAGAATTTTTATGGTTTCATGCCTTACATGTAAGTCTTTTATTCATCTTGAATTAATTTTTGTTTAGGGTAAGAAATAGGGGTCCTATTTTCAATTGTCATATATTTTTAACTCCATCATTTCTTTGGATTGATTTTATATTGCTAACTCAATTGTAAGCACCTTTAGAGACTCTCTCTCTCATTCATCTTTTGCTCTTCCAGTATACCTATAGTTACTACTTCTATGAAAAATAATTGATAACACTTAATATATATTCTTATATGCTAGTTACTAAACTATGCAATGTACACATATTAACTCATTTAACCCTAATAATAATCCCATAAAATAGCATTATTATACCCTCTTTTCAGAAGAGAAAACAGGAACAGAGGTGTTACATATCTTTCCCAAGGACACTGAGCTGATAAATGGGTAACAGGGACTTAAACACAGGAAATCCAGCCTCATAGGTTGTTCTAGGTAGGTAAGATTGAATTTAACTTGAAATTGTGTTCAGTGGTGGTACTGGTAGTGGTAGCAATCTAAGAAGGCACCTTGATAATGTTGAAAAAAAACATTAGAGTAGTGATTTGGTTTAGTTCCACGTTTGCCACTAATTTGATGAGTGTTTACATTGACGCTTATCTGGGCCTCTGTTTATTCATCTGTGATTGATGATGTGATAGTGTTGTGGTGGTGGTGACGATGATGATAATCTACCAGATTTTGCCTTTTACTCTGCATCCTTCACATTGTTTTATGTCATCTCACCATAACACGATAAAGTAGACATGTATGTACATACTATTATCCCTATTCATAAATGAAGACACTGAGGCCGCATGAGAGAACTTCTCAGCCTCCATAACTGTGTGAGCCAATTTCTGTAATAAATCTCATTTATCCTATTGATGCCATTTCTCTGAAGAAATATGAGCAATACAGATAGAATTTCTGATTTTCTTCATTCTTTCCTACGGATATAAGTTACTGAGAGCTGTTGTCTCCTTTCAGGCTGAAGAATTTCTCTAGTATTCCTTGGAGGGTATGTATGTTAACAACAAATTCAATATTTGTTTATCTGGGTACAACTCTATTTTGCCTTCATTTTTGAAGGATATTGTTCCTAGGGGTAGAATTCATTATTAAAAAGTTTTTTCCCCTTCAACAATATGAATGCCATTTCCCTATCTTTTGCCCTTATTATTTTTTTTGTTGTTGTTAAGAAGTTAGCTGTCAATTATATTGTTTTTTCCCTGTACACGATGAGTCACTTTCTCTGGTTGTTTCCAAGATTTTATCTTTGTATTTAGCTTTCAGCAGTTTGATGTGTCTATATATGGCTCTCTTTGCGTCAGGATTTGTTGAGCTTCTTGAATCTATTATGTTAATGTTTTTCATCAAATTTAGGAATTTTTCAGCTATAATTTGTTCAAATACTTTTCTACCCATTTATTCCTTTTCTTCTTATTCCTTCCACACTTATGTTGGAATGTTTTACTTTGTTCTACAAGTCTCTGAGACTCTTCGTTTTTCTTCATTCTTTTTTTTCTTCGTTCTTTGGACTGAATAATTTCTATTGATTGATTTTCAAGTTCACCATTCTTTCCTCTGCTGTCTCAAATCTGCTATTTATATCATCTAGTGAAATTTTAATTTTGATTATTATAGTTTTTAACTCCGGAATTTGCATTTTTATAGCTTCTATTTCCTTTTCGAGAGGTCCATGTTTTGGATCATTGCCATCATATTTTCTTTAAATATTTTGGACATAGATTCATTTAATTCTATGAACATATTCATAAAATCTATTGTCCATGTCTCTGTTTACTAAATTCAACATGTGGGCCATTCAGAGCGATTACTATTGGCTGCTTTTTTCCCCTCTGACTTTAGGTCACACTTTTCTGTTTCTTTACATGACATAATATTTAGTTAAAAACTGAACATATTGTAGCAACTCTGGATTTTGTTTTATATTTTCAAATGTCATTGTTGTTATTTGAATTTTTTAGTTGTTTTCTACATCTAAACTACAGAATCTGCTGTATGTGGATGCTGATGTCATCTTGGTTTTTAACAATTTTAACTTTTTTTAACCTGGCTTCCTAGGATTTTTCCTATGATTACATAGCTTAGTGGTTAGTCAATAATTCGGGCAGAGATTTTGCACAAACACCTGGAGCCCAAAAGGCCTCACCCTCTGCTGATAACCTGTGTGCAGGTTGTGGCATGCTTTCAAAGTTCCAGCCAGTTCTCAGGTCTCACTTGGCTTTCACTTTTAGTCAGGCTCTCTTGGATCTCCTTTGTGCATTTATGGTTTCTATGAAGCCAGGAATATGTGAGAAACTTGTCTCAGCCCACCTATTTTTCTCTTATTTGTGGAACCTCATAGTTAAATTTATGGTTTATTTATTTGCTGCTTTCTCAGAATGAAGACCACACTCAGAGTAGCAAAGCTGTGAGTTTTTCCCATCCATTCCCAAGTGAGTTTGCTACATTGCACCAGCAAAGCTTCAGTTTTTCACCTAACCTCTACCCCAAATATAGCCTGACCCCTCTGACACCAGAGATGCTGTTTTTCACAACCAACTTCAAGTAGATAAAGCTAAAGTTTCTATCCACTGAACATGGGGGTAGAAGGAGGTTGGAATTGCCCCCCAGATAAAAACAACAACAACAAAAAAACTACTGACTCTTATTATTCTAACCTGAGGCTCTAGCTATTTTTTGAGCATAAATGTTTCTTAATTTCTTATTTGCTTTGGTCAATTTTCAGTGTCCTTAAATCATTGTTTATTATAATTTCATCTAGTTTTACACTTCTTTTTTTTTTTGCAAAAGGGAGTTAGTGGCCTCTTCTTGCCACCATTACTAGAAGTTCTGTCTGGTACACACTCTCTCATAGCCTCCTAAACCATAACTAATGTCAGATCCCAGAAGACCCCTAATTCAAAGCATCATGAACCTGGTAAATGTGTATAGGAATTGATTCTAAATTTGTTAGACAGAAAAGGAAGAAACACAGTGTTCAGACAGGCAACATGTATGGATGTGCATACTTAACCAGAGATTCTGGGCTCAATGTATCTGCTCAAGGAGATCAGAGTAGCTCTTACAGTTTGCTCAGTTGTTTGACTGAAATATGGATTCAACAGTGGAAAACTCAATAGTGACTGTTCTCTCCAGACTGTGGTTGACTACATGAGATGTTGCCATTGAATGGTTCCTTGATTTCAATAGGGCGAATGAGATCCCTGTAAGTCAAGAACCAAGAGGCACCATGTACATCAGATGTAGAGAGTATATGTGTTTGATAAAATGGGTGGCAGTAGTAATCAGAATTGTTTGCTTGTAGAGCTCTTTCGTGCTATGTAATTTAAGTTATTATTTTGAAGGCTAAAATAGAATGAAAAATGGATTTAAATAACAGTAACAATATGTTTTCAAAATCTCTAGGACTGGTGAACATAGTCCTGATTTGAGTCACGATAATGGAGAATCATGACCTCTCACCTAATTCCCAGACGAGCCAGTTCGTGTACCCAGAACCACTTGAATGGCAATGTCCCCTTAAGGATGCATCCTATGACACTGCTGCAAATACAAATTACAAATTTTCTCTGTAGTCTTCTCTTGAGGAACCTGCATTCCTTCACCAGAGTGAGTGATTATAAGGGACATGCCCACACTTTAGGGAGATTACTGGACACTGTCTGTAAACTAATGCTTATCCCTGGATACCAAGCACAATTATCTTAGTCTGTTCTCTGTTGCTATCACAGAATACCACAGACCGGGAATTTTTATAAAGAACAGAAGTTTATTAGACTTACAGTTCTGGAGACTGGGAGGTTCAAGAGCATGACACCAGCATCTGGCAAGGGTCATCCCTTGGTGGAAGCGGGAGGGCAGTAGCAAGCGTTTAACACAGAGACAAAATCAGGCCAAACTCATTCTTTTTATTAAGAGCCCACTCCTGTGTTAACTAAACTACTCCACCGATAACAGCATTAATCTGCTTATGAAGACAGATCCCTCGTGACCTAATCACCTCTTAAAGGTCCTACCTCTCAACACTGTTACAACGGCAATTAAATTTCAACATGAGTTTTGGCAGGGACATTCAAATCATAGCAACAGTTAAGCACAGAGGCTCATGAAAGTTAACTAAAAAAATGAAATTTTGGCCTGAAATTTATTTCATAGTGGTCCAGATTTGCAAACATGCCCTGGTTTGTTTCCTCATCTCCAAATGTATAATTTGAATTAGGCACACTTGGCAACATATTGCACTTTAGCTAATTCAACCCATTTGCTGAGTAACCCATGACACCATCAGTTTTACGAGGGCCCAGAACAAGAGAAGGCTCTGAAGTTAGTACAGGATACCTAGCAACCACTAAAGCCTTACAACTCAGTAAATCCAATGTACTCAAAGAGAGTTTATTCTTCATAATGACTGGTATTTATATGTGTTTATAATATATATTTGTGACAATATCACAGGGTCTCTTCTCAAAGAGACATGGCCACCCCTTCATTCAAGGGCTCTAGTCTGAAAATTGGGTGAGAGACTATGATGATTCTCAATTATGGTGAATCAAGTCATATTCTGTCAAAGTGCAATAAGAGAATCACAATGCAGGCCCTTCAGATTTCTGTTAAAAGTTGTACTTTCTTTCTCTAGATAAACATCTGAGAAATGACTGTTGAATCACTGCGAGGTTTGGTAAAGGCAGGTCTCTTGACCATGTGTCCTAGGATGCCTATCATGAGTTGATGTCATGTGTCCCAATGAGCCAAAGCCATCTCCATGTCTGCCATCCTAGTTCCAAGCTCCCGTAATGCTTTCATTGGAGAACTGCAGTAGCCTCCTAACTGAATTTTCTGCTTCCAAACTTACTCGTTTCAATTCATTTTTCACATTTCAACTAGACTTTTTGAAATAATGTCTGTGCTATTAACCTTTTAAAAAGCTTTGCTGGCTTTACATAAGCCTTACGATAAGCTTGAAGTGATATAAGACCAGGTAGGACCTCATCTCCTGTTACCTTCTAATATTATCATCTCTCCCTTAGGCTCTCTGTGTTCCTTTCGGCCCCTTTTACTTCTTGGAATGAGTTATTATCATTAATCTGTCAAGTCCTTCACTCATGTTTTTCTCTCTACCTTATGTTCTCTTCCCTAACTTCTTCTAGTTGACCCACATTCATCTTAAAGATTCCAACTCGAACATCATTCCTCAGAAAAATATTTGAAAACTTCCTAGACTAGCATAACCTTCTCCTTCTGTAATAGCAGCCTGCATTTTTTTTCTCGTAGCACTTATTTTTGTTTGTAATAGTGTATTTATTTGAGAGAGTATTTGTTTGAAACATTCCTGGTTGAGTAGATTGCACAATGCACAAATGCACCTAATCACGGAGAAAGTGAAGGATAAAATCCAGCCCACAGTCTATTTGACAAGTCACGCATCCTAATACAGAGCTCTGTCTATTCCATCTAGGAAGGAATGAATGCCTTCTTAGCAATTGTATAAATACACTGTCTTATCACCCAGCTGTGTGCACATGGGCTGCATCTATCCAGTAGAGGTTTCATTTTCAAATTTGCACAAAGATACTAATGGATTAGCTACAGCTCCGTACACCTCCCTCCTTGACAAGCTCAACGAGAGCAAATACCATGACTGTTTTTGTCATGCCGATATCCTCAGTACTCAGCATACTGCCTAGTGAATAGTACATATTCATTAATATTTGTTAGTTCAATAAATGGAGGAATGATTCTCAGACTAGAATGAGAGACAGTTATTTTATTTTGCATGTTTCTTTGGGGTTCATTAGTTTGTTAAAAAAACACATTTCAGTTTCTAAGATGCAACATGCTCCTGTGAGTCGGTAACCAAAGCCAAAAAGTTTTGTTCTACTAATTGTCCAAATTCCTAATCAGACCTCTGGGATAGAGCATCAGACTCTTTCTCTGTTGCCCCCTGTGCCCTGGAATGATTCTCAGGGGGCAGTCCCCAGAGTCCTGGAGCAGATGGATCTGCTTCTCTTTTAGGAGTAAACAGACAACGTCCCTGGATCTGGAGTTTCAAGAAATTTCAGCTCTGCAGGAAGACTCTCCAGACCAGAGGGGTCAATGTTCTGGGCCTTGAATTAGTCACCATCCTCTGCACTCAGGAAATATCTTCTAGGCTCTGGCTTTCACTTTCTCCACACAGGCCTGTACAGAAAGTCTTATCTCAGTACTTTTTCCCCAAGTTCAGATACACCAGCTCTGAAGAGAATTTCTCTCATCTCTTTTGCCAAGTTTGCAAGAAGTAAGTGGTTATTGCTTAAAAAAAAGAAAGGAAAATTGATTTTAAATTTTTTGATTTTCTTCCTTTTTCCATTCTGGTTTTCTGATGATTTCCTTAAGATTAGAGTTCCATACTTTCCTTGTATCTTGCAGATGGCTGATTGAGACTTGATGCTTGTAAAGTGGAATATGGTATTCTCTTAAGTTTCATTTTTAAATAATGGAAGAATCTGCTGAAAGTCATGGAAGAAAAAGTGAATACGACAACTTTAATAACTTCAGAGTTGTCATCTACTGCAAATGTCCCTGGTATTTGAGTCCATAAGGCTGAGAGTCAGGCATTTTTCATACAGCTATCGTCTCCTTCCTCTCTTATCCGAACACCGTGCTTGAATTTTCATTCAGTAGGGTTTGGATCCAGTGGCAATGTACGGGATTAGGAGTAAGACATTTAGGAGTCAGGATTCAGACCTGGTCTTCCCAATTACTAGATATTTGACTCTGGCAAGTAGCTTATCCCACTGAGCCTCAAATTCTCCACCTATAAAATGAGAATATTTTATTTTTTTGCAGAATAATCACTAAACTTTTAGGCCAGCAGACATGAACTAAATGTTAGTTTCTGCATTTTGTTTTCTAACTATCTCGGCCATTTAGAGTCTGAGGGCCAACTTTATTGTTCTTTTAGATTTCGGAGGCTGTATGCTACTTTGACTCTCGTTATCTGTTATGCTCAGTCCTGGATCAGATTACAAATCCTGCCCCCTATTCAGCAATGTAGCCTGGGGGCATCTAGATCACTACTTTAAGAAAAATGTGCTTTGCATAATATGTGTGTGTGTGTGTGTGTGTGTGTGTGTGTGTGTGTGTGATGTGGATGTGAGCTGGATTGGAGCTGGGCATTCTAGACAGATACTAGACTTGCAGCAGGAAACATCATTTTCCTCTGAGCGTTGCCCTCCTACCGGATGTTAGTGGCTATGTCAGGAACTAAAAGGAAATTGGGTAGCACTTATACTGTCCACGTCTCTGCCTCTTCACAGAGACATCAAAACCAACTCAGAACAAGATACAGTGAATTTTTTCTGTTTTTCTAAATGTCTTTCTAAAGAAGATTCATTCACTTCCGTATATCAGTGTTACATGTATCAGTGTCTCAGCTGAAACAGAAAGAATTTCTTGCAATAATGAGATTTTTCAAGAGCAAAGGACTCAGGGTACAAGGTCAAGAGAACTGGGTTTCTAAGTTAGCTCTGCCATGAATTAAATATGTGATATTCCTTTATTCTTTTTGGAATGAAGTTTCCTCACGTTTCTACCAGATAGCTATTTTTGAGTAATAGATGTATTATTACTTTGAAGAATAAAGAAAATTGTAAAATGCAAAATATTTCTATACATTTCTACTATCTTTTTAGAAAAGAGAGTTGTTCACTGAATTGGAAAACTAACTCAAGATTAATTGTCTTTTTCCCTCCTTAATGATAACAGTTTGCCAACATTTAGTTCATCCACTCATCTTTTCCTGTATTGACATTTCATGTCTTTTTTTTCTAGCAGCCTCTCAACTTCTGCAACTTAATGAAACTTTTTCCTTTCCTGTCTATCTGTATGAGTTTTTCTATCTTTCTTTTGCTGGGGTGCTTCATATGCTCCATATGCCTGCAATGTTCCTGAAGGAAGAGACCACGGTCTCTACCTCTCACTGCCCTAAAGCTCTAAAGCCTAGATTCCCACTTAAATACTTTGTCCTGGTTTCTGTGTCCCAAGGAAGTACTTCTGTGTGTATCTGGCAGAGGTGGGTTTCCTCTTTCAGACTTGAAGTATCTCAGGAGCATCCATTTATTCATTGGTTCATTTAAGACATACTTATCAAAAGCCTAAGATATGGCAAAAATTGGGCTGGACTTTGGGGATGCGGAATTAAGTAATTATAATCTCAATCATCAAAAAACTTAAAATCTATTTGAAAAGTCAGATAATAAATAATTCCAGTTGAATGTGTCAAGTGCTATGACAGAAGAAATGAAATACCAAGAGAACCAATATGGAGAGATGGTTATGAGAATGGTCTCAAGGGAGGTTTAAAAAAATTGAAACTACCCACCGCCCCACTGCATAAGTAATACATATTCATCAAGGAAACTCTGGAAAATTTTGGAGACAGTAGACATTTACCTATAATTACACCATGCAGAATCATGTCCTACTAACATTTAGATCATTTCCATTCAGCCTTTTTTCGATGCATATTTTCATATAATTCTGTAGATCATTCTGTATATAATGCATCATATCCTGCTTTTTCACTTATTATTTTTCATTGAATTACAAAATTTTCATATGTATTATTTTTTAAAGCTGCATAATATATACTGAAAATTAATACTGCATTAGTTTTTGTTTTAAAATGTCACATACATTCATTTATGAATCCTTACAGTCTTTTTTCTATGTATGCATATTCACATATAAATGGATACATATCTTTGTTTTCTTTACAATATTGGGATCATATGATCTTTACTGTTTTGGAATATTTCTTCCGTTTAACAATATCATGAACACTTTTGTAGGTGTATAACATTAAAAGTTTTATTATAAAATATGTATTAGAAAGAGTATATTAAAAATGTACATTTTAAGAAGAAAAACAAAAGAAATACCCAGATTCCCTCTACCCAGGATAAGAATTAGAACATCACCATAAGTCTAAAAGCCTCATATATGCTTCTTTCAAATATTTCAAATATAGGCCAAATATTCAATAGTTAAATGAACTTTAGGTAAAAGCATTTCATATTTTTTTAAAATACTGATTACCCCTAAACAATACATTATTTTATTGTGCCTTCCTTTGAACATTAAATGAACGGAATAAAGACACACACACACGCACACGTACACACACACTATATATACATATGCATATATATGTGACTTGCTTTTATTATTCAACATAACTATGAGATTCATTCATGCTGATTTGTAAAAATGTAAATAATCCCCTTGATGACGTTAAACAGGAGTCAACAAACTTTTTTTGGTAAAGGACCAGTTAGTAAACATTTTAGTCTTTGCAGGCCATGCAGTTTCCCTTGCAACTACTCAACCCTATTATTGTAGTGCAAAATCAGCCACACACAATGCATAGACAAATGGATGTGATTGCGTTCTAGTAAAGCTGTGTTTACAAACACAGATGACTGACTTGTGAGCTGTAGTTTGCCCACCCCTGCTCTATAGTAATTAATTCAATAATCTATAATATTTCATTGTGACAGTTTACTTCAATCTAAATGTTCTTTCTACATTTGAATAACGTTTGGTTTGTTTCTGTTTGTCTTTTATTCTTTTTCTTTTTTAATAAACAAGGTTGCTATACATTTGTTACATTTGTCTTTTGCATTTTTCTGGATTAAATATCTAGTGGTGGAATTGCTGGTTCACAGGGCATGTTCATTTTCAACTTTAGCAGGTAATGTTAAACTATTTTCCAAAACGATTGTTATCAATTTATTCTCTGCCCAGTAGGGAATTGTAGCTTCCGTTACTGTATGTCTGTGACAGTTTTGATTATTTGCAGTCTGATGAATATGGAATGGTCTGTAGTCTTAATTTGTGGCCTGCGGTCTTTTTTTCCCCAGGATAACGATGATGTCAAAAATGTATTAGCATGTTCATATGTCATTTGTGCTTCCTCTCATATCAAAATCCTATTCATTTATCAGACTATTTACCATTATTAATAAATAATAATGGTCTATTAATATCTA
Source organism: Indri indri (assembly GCA_004363605.1). NCBI lineage: Eukaryota > Metazoa > Chordata > Mammalia > Primates > Indriidae > Indri > Indri indri. The sequence goes on from RJWJ010003224.1 coordinate 29,504, forward strand.
TTAGTAGAGTTTTTCTTTTTGATTTTTGGAATCCATTAGATACTACTATTTTGTCTGTTTTTACTGCAAATATCTTTTCCTTCTTTCTGTCTCGCTGTTTTCTTTTTTTGTGATTTATTTTGAAAAATAGAAGTTAATTTTTATGTTATAAAAGTTATCTTGTTTTATATCTTGTTTAAGAAATCTTTTACTGCCCCCAAATTTAAAAACATTCTCACATATTGTCTTGTAAACATTTAATAGGGTAATAGAATATTTTGTTTGTTTTTAAGTTTTTAATCCATTTGAAATTGACTTTTTATGGCCCAAGCAAATCTAATTTCATTTTTTCCCATTATGGGTAAACAACTATTCCAGGACCATTAACTGACTAGTCTGTGCTTTCCACCAGTCTGCAGTGCCAATGCTGTGGTGAAGAATTTTCCAATTTCAGAACTCCATTTTCTTCCCTTGATCTGATTGTTTATCCCTACACAAATACCACACCTCCTTAATTACTATAGCCTTATAAGACGTAATGATATTTGAAGGACAAATCCTCTCCATTTGCTTTTCTTCTTCAAGAGTGTTTGACTATTCTTATACTTTGTACTTTTTTAGTATTAGTTGTCAATCTGACAAAATAGTCAAAAACAACCCACTTGGGATTCTGATCGAAATGCATTGAATCCAGAGGCCCATTTTGGATTAACTGAAATCTTCACAGTATTAGATCTTCCAGTGTATAAGCATAAGCATTTATTTCATTCTTCTTTACTGTTCTCATTAAGGTTTTGTAATTTTCACCATAAAGGACTTTATTCATGGATACTTTATATTTTTTAAAGCTATTATTAATGATGGCACCTTTAAATTTAATTTGCTATCAGTTTGTTGAAGTACAGAAATGCAATGGATTTTCATAGATAAGTTTTGTATCAGAAAGCTTGCTAAACTTTCTTAATTCATCACTAGGTTCTTTTGGATATTCTATGTACACAATCACTTCATCTGTAAAGCATGTCAGTTTTATTTCTTCCTTCTCAATCCTTATATCTTTAATGTCTTTTTCTTGCCTTACCGCTCTGGCTGGAATAGTCAATATAATGTTGAAGAGAGGTGGATAAAACAGTCACCCTTATCTTCTTAAAGAGAATCCTTCAGCATCTTACCACTAAGTATGATGCTGGCTATAGAATTGCTCTACACATGCTTTTATCACCTTAAAGAAAATCTTTTATTCCTAGTTTACTAAGGGTTCTTCTCAAAGTAGGCATTGAATTTTAAAAACGCTTTTTTTGGCAATTAATGAAATAATCATATGACTTTTTCTCTTGAAACAGTTTATTTCAAGAAATATATAATTGAACTATTTAAATGTTAAATAAACTTCGCATTCTGAAATAAAACCAACTTGGTTAGGTACCCATTTTATACATTGCTGGATTTGGTTTATTAACCCAAGCCCTCCCTTGGTATCCAAGGGGAATTTGTTCCAGGAGCTCCTGTAGATAAAATCCGCAGATGCTCCAGTCCCTGACATAAAGTGGAGAAGTATTTTCACATAACCTATGCCCATCCTTCCATATACTTTAAATCATCTCTATCTTACTTATAAAACCTAATACAATGTAAATGCTATGTAAATAGTTGTTACAGTGTATTGTTCATGAAATAATGACAAGAAAAACAAGTCTATACAAGTTCAGTACAGACGGATTTTTTTCTAGTATTTTTGATCCATGATTGGTTGAATCCTCGGATGCAGAACCCACAAATATGAAAGGCCAACTATATCTTGTTTAAGAATTTTGCCTCTATATATGTGAGTGAGATTGGTCTATTAACTTTGGTGTCAAGATAATTCTAGCTTCATAAAATGTGGTAAGGAATATTTCCTCCTTTTCTATTACCTAAAATACTATGTATAATATTGGAATTAATTTATCCTTGAATGTTTTATAACAATTATTGGTAAATTTGTCTTGGCCTGGAAGTTCGTTCATTTATAGTTTTTAAGTGTTTTTATGTTTTATTTCTTGATAATAGCTATAGGACTTTTCAGGTTTTCTCATTCTTAACTCAATATTGGTAAGTATTTTTTCCATAAATGTATCTATTGCATTGACGTTAAAAAGTGTATTGGGATAAAATCATTCATAATGTCATTTTTCATCCTTTGAATCTGAAATGTCTGTATGTGTCTTTATTAATGCATAATATAGTTTATTGATATCTTTTCTAATTTTTTCTTGGCCAATTTCAATAATAGTTTACATAAAGTTTATACACTTTTATCTTTGTGAATTTTCTATATTTTATCCTTCTTTTATATTATTAACATCTGTTTCATTGCTATTGTCTTTTTCCTTCTACTTTCTTTTTGGTCTTGCTTTTATAACCTTAGAATGGATTCTAACAAACAAGCATTTCAAACTATAAATATCCTTCTACTATGCTCTAAATGCATTGACTATGTTTTGGTATGTGATTTTTTTTGTTATTGTTTAGTTCTAAATATTTTCTAATCTTCATTATGAGCTCTTCTTTGAATCATAGGTTAGACTATCAAATATTTGCAATTTTTCAAGTTATCATTTTTTTGTGTGAAATTTTCTCCCTTAATCACACTATGGTCTAAAAATATGGCTATGTTTTAAGAAAATCCAATTATTAAATTTTTGAAATCAATTTCATGGGTCACAGATGATCGTTTTTTTAAAATGACCCAGGTGTCACTTAAAAATAATGCTTTACATCAAAATTTTTAAAAATATTGCTCGAATTTTGTGTGTCTTTATTTTCAGTCCAAGGATCTAGTCTGCCATGACCCTGAAGAAGGAAGGAAGTTGATTCATTGAGTTTTGAACTGGGCCTTTGCTCTGTTGCCCCTTTAATCTATGCTATGTTCTCCAGGGCAGGGCAGTCTCTGATGCTAAAAGACGGTGTCGAACTTCTCTTTATCTTTTAGGCCCAGGATCCTCAATGAAGACAACAAACCACACAGAGGTAAGAGAATTTGTTTTCCAAGATTTCTCCAATTTTCAAGAATATCAGCTCACATTCTTTGTGGTCTTTCTCACCCTGTACATCCTAACTCTGGCTGGCAATGTCATCATTGTGACTATTATTCATATTGACCACCACCTTCACACCCCCATGTACTTCTTTTTAAGTGTCCTCTCCGCTTCGGAGACTTTCTACTCCCTGGTCATTATCCCACACATGCTTTCCAGCCTCATAGGCTTGAGCCAATCCATCTCCCTGGAGGGATGTGGGACTCAGCTCTTTTTTTTCCTTGGCTTTGCCATCACCAACTGCCTCCTGCTAGCAGTAATGGGGTATGATTGCTATGTGGCCATCTGCAACCCACTTCGCTACTCAGTCATTATGAATTGGAGGGCCTGTGCCACGCTGGCATCCTCTGTCTGTGCCACAGGGTTCTCGCTTTCCCTGGTTCAGGCTGTGGCCATTCTCAGACTGCCCCTTTGCAACTCACTGATTGAACATTTCTTCTGCAATGTTCGACCTCTGTTGGGCCTGGCCTGTGCCACCCCAATCATCGATGATATTCTGACCTTAATTATCAGCCTCCTGGCCATCACAGCCCCTGCCACCTTCCTCTTCATCGCCTATGTCCTCATTATTTCCACCATTCTCAAGATTGGCTCAGCTGAAGGCCGGAAGAAGACCTTTGCCACCTGTGCTTCCCACCTCACTGTGGTCATTATTCACTATGGCTGTTCCTCCATTTCCTAATTCAAGCCTAAATCAGAGAACACCAAAGATCAGGATCAATTAATCTCAGTAACCTACACCATCATAACACCTTTACTAAACCCTGTTGTGTACAGTCTGAGAAATAAAGAAGTCCAGGATGCCCTACAGAAAATGGCGTGTAGGAAATCCCTTTTCTAAAATGATAATCTGTACCCAAATACTTGTGTATGCCTCCCAGATGGAAGCATAAAGGTATAGTTATAGAGCGAGGGTTTCATGTGATCAGTGAAGTCTAGTACATCCCAGCCAGGGCCCAAGGCAAAAGTAAAGCTGGGAGCTAGCCTCTAATATTAATTGAGTGTCATTTCCTCAACACCTTTTTTTTTTTTCTTTTCCCTTTTTTTTGAGACAGAGTCTCACTCTGTCACCTGGGCTAAAGTGCCGTGGCCTCAGCCTAGCTCACGGCAACTTCAAACTCCTGGGCTCAAGCGATCCTTCTGCCTCAGCCTCCCGAGTAGCTTGGACTACAGACATGTGCCACTATGCCTGGCTAATTTTTTTTTCTGTATGTTTTTAGTTGTCTGGCTAATTTCTTTCTATTTTTAGTAGAGACGGGGTCTCGCTCTTGCTCAGGCTGGTCTCGAACTCCTGAGCTCAAACGTTCCACCCGCCTTGGCCTCCCAGAGTGCTAAGATTACAGGCGTGAGCCACCGCGCCTGGCCTCCAACACCTTTGTTAACATAATAAAAGCACAGGTCACTTGACAGACTTCACACAGACACCCACTGGCCCTACTCCAAAAGATAATTACGAGGTCAAAGTGTGATATAGTGTTCATATCAAGCTTAAATGTAAAGAGACCAGTCCATTTTGCTGAAGTATAAACCACATTAAAATCATCACGCAACTGAATCTTCTTTTAACATGAATTGGTTGCTTGAACAAGTGGTTACTAGAAAGGATGTGTGCAGGAATCCAATTGCCTTCTGTTTTAATAAGATAAGCAAAGCAAAAATAAAGATATCTTTTAATACATGGGTTTGGAATGAGCTGAAAACTTTCTAGAGAGAATATTTTTAAGCAACCCACTGAACATTTCCTGTCACCCACACGTGGGACTCCAAATGAAAGAGAACTCGGGGGGCAGGGTGGGGGGAATGGGAGGGAAATTGAGTGGAGAAGAATCCTAATCGGCATACGACAGACATGCGATTCTGGCCACAGGAGCGGAGCTCAAGTGACTCGGTTTAATTCTCTGCTTCCTCTGGCTGCAGATAAGCAACATGAAGGAGAAGGCCTTGGGGGCCAGAAGCAACGCCTCCTTCATGGGCAGGATACACACAGGCTCACAGGAAGAGGAGGCCACTCAGGGAGCAGATTGCTGAAAAGTGCTATGAAATTAGCTAACAAGAAAGAAAAATTAGAAACATCCGAATTGGATCTTCCAGTGTTAAGAGAGTAGGGGAAGGGAAAAGCAAGGACAATGGAGGGGCAGAAACAGGCAAAAAAAAAAAAATCTAGGAAAATGTCCTTCAGCTTGGGTCCTCTCCTTCCCTGTGTAAGCTAAGTCACAAAGGCAAAGAAAGAGAATTAAATGAAAATATGAAAGAGTCAACATAATACCTTTCTGAAAAATTGGGTAATTTTGTTATTCCTGAAAAACTGAGCAAAGTCAACAGTAAGGGATTTTGACATGAAAACTTCCATAAAATTAAAGCGATTGGGTTAGAAATGGAATAATAAAAGACTATTTACTGTTCCTCACCTCGAAAAAGAAAAAATAAAAAAGAGTCGGGGTGAATTTTAGACTCAATTTTTGAGACAAAATAGATGATGAATAAAGAGTAATAATTATCAGTTGTAATTACTGAGCAAATCAAAGTTATAATCTCGAGATATTTATGAAAAGATGCACAAGAAATATATAAACACGTGGTATTTTCATTGAAAAATATTCTTAAAATACAGAACTATCAAATAACATGGGTAAACCAATTGTGAATTTTATAGGCTATGCATCAAGTGCGTAGAAAGCTAACTTTAAGAAAGCTCTGCAATCCAATCTGCTTTGTAATTCTGAGCTCCCAATCTATCTGATTAAAAAAAAAAGTCATTTGGACTTTTTCATGTAAATTCAGGCAATTAATGATTAAAAAGTCATGTTACGAGTAAAAACAATAAAATTCAATGTTCTGCTCCTCCTCCTTCATACACTTCTCCCCTATTTTCAAGTTGAATCAAGTTCCACTCAAGGCTTGCAGCTTTATGGAAGAGGAAAAAATTTGACCCATGGTCATTTTCACCTCTTCAGATTGGATTCTGTGGAGATACAGGACCTCCAAGGGCTATCCTTGTTGGCATTCATTGAGCTGACTCTGGTCTTGCCACATTCTTTAATCAGTGTGGTCCCTGTTCTTCATATCTTCCTTGTGACCATTTTGAGGCTACTCTAGATCTACTGGCCCTCTCTTGGCCACTTCTTGAGGATACCTGGACATTCACCTTCACCCTTGATCCTGTAGAGGAGCGAATAGGACTCAGTGAAGTGTCATCAAGCCATCACCTGATTCCTCACTCACCCATTTCTGCTCCACAAGTATTCAAGCCTTTTCTAAAAGGCTCCCCTGGGAGGTGAGGGGTAAACCCCCTCTGCTTTTTTCAGATCCCTCTCCTCCTTCCCAACATCAGGGTTTGCCTGGGGTAGGATCAAGGTTGGGCCTTCCACAATATCTAACTGTGGTGCTCTTTCCTTCAAAGGCTGAATGCCTTTATTTGTATTTTAGCAAAAAAAAAAAATTAAAAAAAGAAACAAAACAATAAAAAAAAAACCCCAAACCCTGAATTCTTCCCAACTCTGTAATTTATATTATATATTTCAAATATAAAATACTTTAGTACTTAGGCTTTTAATATTCAAAATCATCCTTTGTAAACCAAAAAGAGGCTTTCCTCTCTAGAAAAGTTTGCTAAACTTAAAAACGAGTTCAGCTTTCTATACAAATATTTCAGTTTTGAGTTTTAAAAAATCTTTTTGAAATTCGCTTGACTTTTTTTCCTGGATTATCCTTCCCTTGGGCAAATGAATGTCCCCTGGAACAATGTGGAATAACAAAAACAGTTTTAAAAAGAGGAGAAACTTTAGCTTATTGTCTTATTATTCTACAATATTTCTTCCTAGAGTATATTTTTGTGAAAATTCAGAAATCGTTTACTTGTCATTTGGGACCTGCAAGAAAAAATCGTCTGTCATAAATTGACTTCCCTAGAAGAGAAATTTCTATTTTAAAAGTATGGCCTTCAAATAATAGGTAAGTCTCCATAAGGGATGGAGTTCTCACCTCCCTAGACTGGAGGGTACTTATGTCTGCCAGTGGCATCTCCCTCCTCCACGTTGGGTGAAGTTTTCACCTACTTGGAGGGGGCTTTTCCTCTACTTGCACAGGCACAGCCCCTCACAGTGGCCAATACAACCATTGGGTAAGCCAAGATCCTTAGTGCCTTGCTTGAAAATTGAAGAGGAGTAGGTAAAAGTCTTTACTGAGAGGAGCGGGCACTGTTCACAGGCCCCAAAACAGCACCTCTATCCCTCTATCCCTAGTGGCACAGATGGGCATGTCTATCAGCAGATCTCTGCACAGGTGGGATAGGTTCTGGACTGCAATGAAAGGAGATGGAGTTGAAACTGGACCCCTTTAGAATCTACTGTGGGAAGGAGGCTGGTGGGTCCATCTCATTAGCTCAGATGTGCATGCATTATCCAGCAGGTCCCTGCACACGTAAGGTAGTTCCTTGACTGCAACAGGAGGGTCAAAAGATAAGACAGGGCCCCCTCAGGATCTGCTGGTGGATAAAGGATGGTGTGTCTGTCACATTAGCTCAGATAGGTGCACATCATCCATTTGGTTGCTCTACAGATGGGATAGTTCCCTGACTGCAGCAGGAGGGGCTAGATCTGAGACTGGTCCCCCTTGCATGCCTCCAGAAACTGGCACTGTTGCTCATTTTTGGATATGGATCCAAACCCAGAGCTACTGTAAACCTCACCCCTCTATTGTTCTCACATCTACCTATGGGAGGAGATATCTTTCTACCTAGCCTATTCCATAAAGTTTGGAAAGGATTGCTCCTTCTTCAAATGTGAAGACAACAACTAAAGTCTACAGGTCGCACAAACAAACAAACAAACAGAAAAACAGCCAGGGAAACATGACACGACCAAAGTCATACAATAACCTTTCAATAACTTGACCCAGAGACATGGATAGTTATGGATTGCCAGACAAACAAGTCAAAATAATTGTTTTAATGAAGTTCAGTGAGTTATAAGAGGACACAAATAGACAATTCAATGAAATCAGGAAAACAATAAACAAACAAAACTAGAAGTTCAATAAAGCAATATAAAACATAAAAAAGAACCAAACAAAAATTCTGGAGCTGAAGAATACAATAACTGACATGAAAAATATAATAGAGAGCTTCAACAGCAGACTTGAACAAGTAGAAGAAAGAATAAATAAATTCAAATACAGACCATTTGAAATAATTCAGAGAAGAAAAAATAAATAAGTAAGTAAGTAAATAAATAAATAAGACAAGAAAACCCACAGGATTAATGGTACACTATAAAGCTAACACATTATGGGAATTCCAGAAAGAAAAGAGATAGATAAACAGGCAGAGAGCTTATTTTAAAAAATAATTGCTGAAAACTTCTTGATTCTTGGGAGGGAAATTGACATCCAGATTCATAAAGCTCAAAATTACCAAAGATTATCAACCCAAAGGCCACACCAAGACATATTGTAATTAAATTATCTGAAGTCGAGAATATAGAGAGAATTTCAATAGTGGCAAGAGAAAAGCTACTCATCACACAAAAAAAAGAACCTCCGTAAGACTGTCTTCAGATTTCTCAACAGAAACCTTGTAGGCTGGAAGAGAAGAGGGATGATATGTATTCATAGTTAGGAAAGAAAAAAACCAGTCAGTCGAGAATTCTCTACACAGTAAAATTATCCTTTCTATGTGAAGGAGAGACAAAGTCTTTCCTAGGCAAACTAAATCCAAAAGAGTTTGTCACCATAGACCTGCCTCATAAGAAATGCTTAAGGTAGGTCTTCAAATTGAAATGAAAACACACTAAACCACAATCTGAAAACACATGACAACAAAAATCTCATGAGTAAAAGTAGACATAAAGTCAAATACAGAATCATATGTTACTGTAATAGTGTAAATTACTTTAAACCTTAACATGAAAGTTAAAAGACAAAGTATTAATAACTATAATCATTGAAGTTTATTAATGGATATGCAATATAAAAAGAATTAAACTCTGAATTCAAGAAAAGAAAATGTACTTGTTTGGGTGGAGTAAAAGTGTAGTTTTTGTATGCAATTAAATTCAAGTTGTTACCAACTTAAAATAAACAATTATAATGGCAAGATATTTTATGGAAGTGTTATGGTAACCACAAAGAAAAAACCTATAATAGACACTCAAAAGATAATAATAAAAGAGTCAAATAAAATCAATATTAAAATCATCAAATAACAATGGAAGACAGCAAGAGAAGAAGAGGGGAACAAAACAACAGGAAAACAGAGAGAAAACTACTAATAGTTTTCTGCAGTAGTAAGGCTTCATCTGCCAATAATTATTAATACTTTAAATGTGAATTGATTAAACTTTCTAATCAAAAGGCTTAAAGTGGCTCAATGAATTTCTTTTTTTAAAACAAGCCCAAGATCCAGCAATTTTCTGTCTACAAGAGACTCGTTTCCAATTTAAGGATAAATATAAGCCAAAAGTAAAGGGATGGAAAAAGATATTCCATATAAATGGTAACCAAAAAAAAAAAAAAAAAAAAAAAAAAAAAAAAAAAAAAAAAAAAAAAAAAAAAAAAAAAAAAAAAAAAAAAAAGCAGGAGTGGCTATACTTATATCAGACAAAATAGACTTTAGACTTTAAGAAAAAACTGTCTCCAGAAATGAAGAAAGTCATTGTGTAATCAAGAAAGGGTTAATTCAATAGGAAGCTATAAAATTATAAATATTTACATACTGAACATCAGAGAATGTAAATATATAAAGAAAATATTGACAGATTTGAAGGTAGAAGTTGACAGCAAGATAATAATTATAACTCCACTTTCAATAATGGATAGAACATCCAGACATAAAATCAATAAAGAAACAGATGACTTGAATAACACTATAGAACAAATGGATCTACCAGACATATTTAGAACTTTCCACCCAACAGTAGAATACACACTCTTCTCAAATAAACACGGAACACTCTCTAGGAAAGATCACATGTTAGATCACAAAACAAGTCTTAACAAATTTAAGGAGATTGAGAGCATTTCAAGTATCCTTTCAGACCACAGTGGAATAAAACTAGAAATAAATAGCAACAAGAAATGGGAAAATTCACAATTATTTATGAACTAAATAACAAACTATAACTATTGGCTCAGAGAAGAAATCCAAATGAAATTTTAAAAATATCTTGGGACAAATGAAAACAATAAAATAACATGCCAACATGTATGGGATGAAAGAAAAACAATTCTGAAAGGAAAGTTTATGGCAATGAATGCCTACATTAAAAAAAAAGACATATCTCAAATACACAATCTAACTTTTCACCCCAAGGAACTAGCAAAAGAAGAAGAAACTAAGCCCAATGGTAAAATAATAATAATAATAAAGAGTAGAGAAGAAATAAATCAGAGTAGAAAAACAATAGAAAATTAAGAAAACCAAGGTTAGTTTTTTAGAAAAATTAAATAAATTTGACATTCCCTTAGTTAGACTAAAAAGAAAAAAAACACAGAGTACTCAAATTTAGAAATGAAAGAGGACATATCACAATAGATGCCTCAGATATATTAATAAAAAGTAACACGAGACTTTTATGAGCAACTAAATGCCAATGAACTATATTTGCATAACCTAGAATAAATAGATAAATAAATTCCTAGAAACATACAACCTATCAAAAGTAATCAAGATGAAATAGAAAGCCTGAACAGACAAATAACAAATCAGGAGAGTGAATCAGCTTTCAAAAACCTCTCAACAAAGAAAAGCCCATGACCAGATGGCTTTATGAGTGAATTCTACCAAATAGTCAAAGAAAAGTTCCCACCAATCCTTAAACTCCTCCAAAAAATAGAAAAGGGAACAGTTCCAAATTCATTTGATGAGGACAGCATCACCTTGCTACCAAAGCCAGACAAAGAATGCACAGTTATAGAGGGCTAACTTTACTTCTTAAAATCAAGTAGGATGTACATTTTTTATTACTAATAACTAGCCTATGCCTATCATCTCAACACCATACATTGAATGATAAAAATGTCTCATGCTATTACTACTTTATGATATCATATGTTAGATATTATTCTTCCTTAGAAGAATAATTATTAGATATTATTATTAATTATTAGATATTATTATTCCTTCACATTATTCTTCATTAGAATTTCTTTTCATTGCTTTCTCATTGTATTCATAGAAATTTAGCAGGATTCATCATATGTAGTCTTTAAAAAGCTGAAACTTTGTGTCCAAAGTAAGCTTTAAAATGTTTGTTTTTTACGTTCCAGTAGTTTTAAAATATTCTTCATATAGAATTTGCACACTTCTTTTTGTTTGTTTTAAAATGTATAGTAATATTTACATTAGACCAAATAGAATTTACAGTAATCAGCATTAAAAGGAAAGTGATATTTTGTATTAATTTAATCTGATATAGAAATTTTAGCAGTATATAGCAGTAATGGTTCTTCATGGAATAATCAAAATAGTTACAATATATATAAAGTGAAACTGAAAAATACACAAAAAATTGAAAAATCCACAATTATAATGAAAAACCTTTTTAAAAATATTTTTTGGATTTTAAATATATTTATTTGTATTATTTAAACATTAGCAAATATTTGAATAAGTTTTCCAAAATATGTCCTGTTAAATGTTATCTCATTTTTATTAATATTTCAAAATATTATGGAGGTACAAATGTTTTGGTTACATAGATTGCTTTTGCAATACTTGAGTCAGGGTTAAATGTGTGCCCGTCACCCAGATAGTGTTCATTGTACCTGTTAGGTAAGTTTTCCCCCTCCCCTTCTTAACCCTCCTCCCTGTTTGATTTCCATTGGTATACCTATACCACATTTTGTTAATCCACTCATGAATTGATGGGCATTTGAGTTGATTTCACATCTTTGCAATTGTGAATTGTGCTGCAGTAAACATTTGAGTGCAGGTGTCTTTTTGATAAAATGGCTTATCTTTCTCTGGGTAGATACCCTGCAGTGGGATTGCTGGATTGAATGATAGGTCTACTTTTAGTTCTTTGAGAAATCTCCATACTGTTTTCCACAGAGGTTGTACTAATTTGCAGTCCCACCAACAGTGTATAAGTGTTTCTTTCTGCATCTATGCCAGCATCTATTGTTTTAGACTTTTAAATAAAAGCCATTCTAATAGGCGTAAGGTGATATCTCATTGTGGTTTTAATTTGCATTTCCCTGATTATTAGTGATATTGACCATTTTTTCATGTGTCTTTTGCCCATTTTTTAATGGGTCATTTTGTTTTCTTCTTGCTGATTTGCTTGGGTTCTTTGTAGATTGTCATTATTAGCCCTTTATCAGATGTGTAGATTACACATATGTTCTCCCGTTCTGTAGGTTGTCTATTTGCTCCGTTGATTATTTCCTTAGCTGTGCAGAAGCTTTCTAATTTGCTCAAGTCACATTTATTTATTTTTGTTGCTGCTCTAATTGCCATCGAGGCCTTAGTCAGAAATTGTTTGCCTAGACTAATATCTAGTAGGGTTTTTTCCTAAATTTTCTTCTAGAATTATTATAGTTTCATGTCTTACATTTAAGTGTTTTATCCATCTTGAATTACTTTTTGTGAGTGTTGATAGATAAGGGCCCTGTTTCATTCTTCTGCATGTGGCTATCCAATATTCCCAGCACCATTTCTTGAATGGGGCTTCTTTTCCCCAGTGTGTGTTGTTGTCTGCTTTGTCAAAGATCAGTTGGCTGTATGTGGATGGTTTTATATCTGGGCTTTCTGTTCTGTTGCACTGGTCTATGTCTCTATTTTTGTGCCAATACCATGCTGTTTTGGTTACTATAACCTTGTAGTATAGTTTGAAGTCTGGTAATGTGATGCCTCTGGCTTTGTTCTTTTTGCTTAGGATTGCTTTTGCTATTCAGGCTCTTTTCTGGTTCCAAACAAAGTGTAGGATTATTTTTTATTACGTGGACAAATAAACAGGCAAATCACAAATGGTGGCTTCTTGTCTGCCTAGCCAGAGCTTTGCTAATTTTGAAATTGTTTAGAAACTTTTGTTTGCATTTTGCAGTCATCATCTAGTCTGCTAAATGTATATCTCTTAACATTTTCTAACTCAAATTAATATAATCTCAATACTAGATTAGCAGGCAATCTGGAATCTCCCTTTTTGGGGTCTTACATTTCCCCTTCATTTTTCTAAGAATCCCTGTAACTTAAGCATTACAAAAGGGGTAATCGTGTTTACATAAACATCTAATTAGGGAGAGTCTAGAATTTGTTAGTCTAATTTTGATTTTTCTTTCTGTTTCCCTTTGAAGGACAACTGGTATAAACTGAGAAGATACTGGTCCTCTGCTAATTTCACTGTGGCAGACTGTATTTTCAAAAGATGGATATGTATCTCTCATTCTACATGCTCTTCTTACAGTCTTCCATTCCCCCATTAAGAGGTGAAGTCTGTACTCCCTCATCTTGAAACTGGGTGGGTCTTTGTTACTGATTTACCAATACGATGAGGGAGCCCAGGCCATGTGAAAAGATTATGTGTAGGTATTTCAGTCCAGGTCCAATTCCAACTGACTGATACGTAAGTAAGTAAACTCCAGCCACCTCCTGACCTGAACTATATGAGAGGCACTGTGTGAGAACAGCCTGAGACCAGACACCCCTGGAGAGGTAATGACAAATGACTGTTGCTACTTTATGCCACTAAGTTTAGGGTAGTTTGTCATGAAGCAATAGATGACGGAAACATCTGAGTTTCAGTACAAACAATTACGGACATATACAACTATAGTTACACACCTGGACAATTAAGTCTACCTACTCAGTGCTAGGCCAAGACAAAGGCAGCAAGCGTAGATCCCAGGGACATGGCCCCTCCTAGTGGTCAGCCCTGTCAGTTGTTTATGCAGGCAGACCTTGAGAAACCTGCCAACCAGGAGTCAGAGGTTGTTTGGCCATTAACCTCCTAACAGATCCCTAACTTTCATTTCCTGGTTATTTCTAAACATAGAATTCTGCTAGATTTTATTTCTTAACCCTTGAAACATGAAAAGACACCCCCTTTACTGGAAAATATGGTTACTATATATCTGTCTCTAAGATGGCCTCTTAATTTTTTGACAGGGAGATTGGATCGTTGCAATACAGTTCTCTCTATCCTTTTTTTGTGTTCATAGAGCTGTCCTAATTGTCCTTGCAGAAAGGGGCTTTATGTACACTTCCCATTTGGGGGAGGGAGCCACTTTCTGTTTCAGTGCTGATTTGGGTAACAATTTGGCCCCTCTCACTAGAGCAGAGAAAGAAAACTGCACGTTTAATCAACTGGGTGATGGAAAAATGCAGGACTATTCGATCACAATTAGACCCCCAAAACGCTGCAGGTTATAATACCTGTGAAGATACTGCATAGTTGCAAATAATAAGGGAAAAAAGTGGGATGTTAACTTTATCAATGATAATTTAATTGAAAATTTTCAAGTTTCCTAAGAAACTCTAGTTTGGGTAGTATTTTCTTTTCTTACATCTCCAAAAGTTATAAAGATAATAGCAAATGTTATTAACATTCTTATATTTGCTATAAACTTTTTAATTTTCTAAATTTAAAAGTTACCACAAATTCAGAGAAGGAAGAATAGGAAATGCAAACAAAAAGAATGAGTATATGGGGCATTTTTCAAGTTTATCAAGGTATAATTGCAGGCACTTCATTTTTTTGCCAAGTGTAGAAAAATTAACCTAGAGGAGAATTGGCAGGATTTCATAATGAGATAGATATGAAAGAAAAAAACTAAAATAAAGTACTTAGGGTTGGGGACGGGGAACCGGTGTCAAGATAACCCCAGACCAACCTCATGAAGCCTAGTGTGTTTAACCATTTGTCTACTGGTCCCTTAGGATGAAATCCTGATAGGTTTTTTGGACACTAACAATGGTCTCCTAGACTTTTAGAGAGATTTCTATTTTCTACAGAGTTTTGGTCTCCCATTTCTGAATCTTTCAGGACAAAAGCAATAGCTAGAATCGACTTTTTTAGTTCAGGGAAGGAAAAAAAAAAAAAACCCCTTGTAATATTGAGCAAGGTTCTTAACTACAGGGAGAGCTGCATAGTTTCCCGGAATCCAAGAGAATGCTCATAGCTAGAGCTCACTTGGGCTTTGTAACCATGGTTTTCCAAGGCTGAACTGTATAAAAATAGAATATTTATGTAAAAAATAAAACATGACAAATAAGCTACCACTGTTTCTACTTGCAGTGAAAATTGTCTCAAGACTCCCAAAGCACAAGTCTATATAATCTGGTAAATGTGCCCCACACTTAACGAGGTCCCTTGGGTCTTGCTGTCTGCCTCTTCCTGGTCCCAGGCTGACTCTCTAGGGTGCTCAGGGAGTGGCACCCAGAAACCCTGAAAGCTGCTCCTCAGAGAGACTTTCTTGGCATCAAAAGCTCCTCCTCCATCTGGAGGGAATATCTAGCACCCAAAAAGTCTTCTGTAACTTTCCTTTTACTTCCTTCCTTGGACTGGCCCTACGGCAGATTGAATGACCACATTCAGATGCCTCTTCTTCATGGCCTTGATCTGTGAATACTTGTGATCAATGGGGCACATCTCTGACTTCTATCTCCATTTTTCTGCTGAGCCACAGATTTGCAGGGAGAGAAGTAAGTGAGATTTGGAAAAAAGACTACAATGGTTAGCAGAGGGAGCCATAAGAGGAATAAAGTACATGTATGGGTTTTATTGTTGTTAAGGGGCAAATTATATTAAGCTGGAAAGGATGCTGGTGTCTATGAAAATTTGGTTTGTTCCTTGATTTATTACTTTCAAATGTATTTCCTGTTAATCCTGAGAAATCAGGATTTTCCAGGATTAAAGAGTATCTCGACTAAGATGTTAAAAAAAAAAAAAACCCGTGGCTCTGCCACTTATCATCTACGCTCCCTTGTCTATATTCTCATCTTCAGACAATTCATAGTATACAGAGACACGACTTATAAAGCTTCATAAAAAATGTTTACAGTTACTTACCATGCAACACACATCACGAACAACTTTCTCTGTTAAGAGACGATCTCGGGCGTCTAACACAAAATTTATTTTTTGCAACCCCATCTGATTTCCTTTCATATCATGCTCTGAGGAGTTGAAGTACAAATGTGCACCAATCCTTTATAAATACTTTTTTTGTAGATTTTCTTTATGAAAAGTGGTGTATTTCTGAAAAGTAGATAAAATACATTTAATTTAAAAAGCACTAAAGAAAGCTTCCCTTTGAATTTTACCTAATAGTAAATCATTTTGTAATGGGGCTCATTTGCTTTGTGTCCAGCGAAATGTACTTTTGTGGCAAGTCCATCATTCTGTTACTGAATTTATTTTTGAATAACTAACCTATTATGTAATTAGGTCTTGGTTATAATAGGGTAAAAGCTACTGAAAAAGTTGCACTACCAGGGTATTTTCCAATTACATGTTACTAACGTATACTTTCTTCCATTGTTATAATGTTATAATTCCAATGTTAAAATTTAGCCTGATTATTTGGTTGTTTGTTGCTGTCACAGGCATAGACATCAGGGAAAAGCAGACAAAGATTAAAAACATTTATGCCTTCTCTTCTTTGAAGAAAATCTCACTATAGTGTTCCAGTACTCTGCTTACTGATGGGCAGTTTGTGTGATGGAGCAATGACTTCTAATGATGCTACCAGCAGATATTTGTGCCCTACTTTGGAGTGGTTGCCCTGGTATCATAAAAAGAAGGAATGCATGGTCCCTGTCTAGCTGTGGAAGGGACAGCTCTACAATGCAGTCTTCTGTAGTTGGAGGAATAATGGACATGTTGTCATAAGACATGGGTTCCAGTCTTGGTTTAGTCCTTTGATACTTGTCTGTCTATGAATAATTCCCTAACCAGAGCTGATCCTCAGTTTTCGCATTTGAAGAGAAACAGTAGTCTTTGTCCTCCCTGCTCCATTAGAAATTAAATAATATATGTGAACATGTTTTGTAATCACAAATGCACTATAATGTACCAATAATACAAAAAAAGCCAGTAAACAGCTCTATGCTACTACATGTGCAAGGACATATAGGCCTCAGAGAGAGCGAGAGAGAAAGAGCATGCGAGTAAGGAGGAAAAAGATTTTCTAGAAAACATGGGCTTTGTTTGACTTCGAAAAATGAGTGGTATCTAGGGAAAAAGACTGTAGAACAGAGTTGAGAGGAGCAGTATCCTCAAAGAGAAAAGACTGGAATGAGAAGGCAGTGTGGAAGTCACAGTAACAAGAGCTCTACCCAAACCCTGGAAGCTAATTTCTTCATGATACCACTGAACTTGAATATATCCAACATTTTTTAAAATTCTAATATAAGTATTATACTTAATAGTATAAAATTAATCTATCAACAATTCTATGATGTTATCATCGCTATAAAGATGAGGAAACTGGTCTTAGAGATGTTAATTCCTTGCCCGAGATAAATTAGCACAGGATATTAATAGAAATAGGAAATAAGTTTACAACTTTGACTGTAAAAGCCATGTACCTTTTTCTTACTGAGAAAAGAACATTTCTCCCATGTCTACTCCTAAAAGAAATAAGTATGAATGTAAATACAAATAAGCAGAGACCTAGGGTAGATTAACAAGAAGAATTTGCCCAGCCTACTATTTGACAGAAATTAGCCATCTATGTTCCTTACATATTTTGTCTTTCTTAGATACCATTTATGATTTAATGAAGAAAGAGAATCGCACTTTGGTGAGTGAGTTTATTTTTCAAGGTTTCTCCAGCTTCCATGAGCACCAGCTCACCCTTTTTGTTGTGTTCCTTGCATTGTACCTATTCACCCTGGCAGGCAACATCATCATTGTGACCATCATTGGCCTTGATCGCCACCTCCACACCCCCATGTACTTCTTCCTCAGCATGCTGTCAGTTTCAGAGACTGTGTACACACTTATCATTATACCAAGGATGCTCATGAACCTCTTAGGCCTAAGTCAGCCAATTTCCTTGGCAGGCTGTGCCACTCAGATGTTCTTCTTCATTACTTTGGCCATCAACAACTGCTTCTTGCTCACGGCAATGGGGTATGACCGCTATGTGGCTATTTGCAACCCCTTGAGGTACTCGGTCATCATGAGCAGGAGGCTGTGCATCCAGCTGGTGTGGGGGGCCTGCAGCGTTGGCCTGACTGTAGCGACAACCCAGGTGTCTGCTGTGTTCAGGCTGCCCTTCTGTACCACAAAGGTGGCCCACTTCTTCTGTGACATCCGACCTGTGATGAAGCTGTCCTGTGTTGACACTACCGTCAATGAGATCCTGACTTTGGTCATCAGTGTGCTGGTGATCCTGATTCCCATGGGCCTGGTTTTCATCTCCTACATCTTCATCATCTCCACCATCCTCAAGATGGCCTCTGCTGAGGGCAGGAAGAAGGCCTTTGCCACCTGTGCTTCTCATATCACTGTGGTCATCATCCACTATGGCTGTGCCTCCATCGCCTACCTCAAACCCAAGTCAGAGAACACCAGGGATCAGGACCAGCTTATCTCTGTGACCTACACTGTCATCACCCCCCTTCTGAACCCTGTGGTGTATACCCTGAGGAACAAAGAGGTCAAAAACGCTCTGTGCAGGGCTATAGGCCGAAAACTCTCCTGACAGGATGGGCCTATTTCAAATGGGGTCTTAAAAGAATTTCCAGACAGGAAAAAGTGGAGGAGTTCCCACAGTCACTAGAGTTAAAATTCTGGAGCCTAATAAGTAGTGGTTGAATGACAGGAGGAGAGAGCAAAGGGACAACAAATTCAGCCACTTGAGAATGGCAGAAAGTTCTCCAAAGCACAAGCAAGCCTGCATCTCACAAGAGAACAGTCACAGTATGGAGTACAAATATAGAAGAAAGAACTCAGTGGTGTTGAGAAGGAGATGGGCAGTCTGGGCAGCCTAGGACAGAGTAAGATCAGGATAGCAGACAGAACTAATGAGGGGAGGCTGCTCTAGGGCAAGGCTAAGGTTTTAAATATATTCTGTAACACCCTTTTTCGGACATGGTGTTTCTGCCTACTCATTTAGAGCCACATACATTTAACACTTAACTGAAGTCATTCCTTTATGGATAATCTAAGGTTTTTTGCATCTTAAACACCATAAATAAAAGGGATATCAGAGATGGTAAGCATTTATAAAATTTACCTGCCCTTGAAGTCTGGGTAGTTTTCATATAAGTTCCAGGTTGACCGTATGGGGAAATAGATACATCTAAGTTTTCAGGATTATGTAAAAGAAATATTTTTGGAATGTGATTAAAATCCCTTGATGATCTAGTTAAAGAGGTAGCACCAAGTAATTGTATTGGTGTTTATATTGCAAAAATATACACAGGTTGTTGGTAATATTCTATTTGAGTGTCTGAACCCAGGAAAAAGAGAGTGGGATTGCCTTTAGAGATCCTTGCAGAATGGATAGCAGCAGCAAGGTAATGGGAGTCAGAGACAGAATCCACAGCAGGGATTAGTGGAGTGAGAGGATTTCGATGTTAAGGAGAAGGTAGCCATCTGGTCACTCAGTGACTCAGCAAAATAAAAAGACTCATCAAACCATTGATCCTAACATTTGAGATCCTCTAGGATCTGAATAAATATATAATTCTTCACTCATCATCTCCACTTCCAGCAACTCCCTTCCCTACAGTCTCATCCACCTCCACACAGTCTGCAGTTCAACAACACCCAGTGACTTAGGCATTTCCCATGGCACATTCTCAAGCTTTCTCCAGCTGATTGGCACTTAATGGAAACCCCGTACTGCCACGCTCACTGCCCACTCCCACAGTGTTCTCCTACTCATTTCGAAACACTGACCTGAAGCATCTCTTTTTATGAACCATCTAGAGAGACCAATGGAGCAAAAAAAATCAGTCCTTTTACTACCTCGCACCCCAACCTCCAAACTTATACACTGATACATATGACCACAGTTGAGTATTTCCCATGATGTCTTCATGGATAAAGACACGAAATGGGCTGTGAGTGGTGGTGGAACTAGGCGAAGTCTTACCTAGGTAGACAGTTACACCCATTGTTTAATGTCTCCCTTGCCCCAAGTGATGAATTTTTCAAAGGCCACATTCTCCTTTATGTTCATTTTAATAGTTAGGGCTGTATCCAAATATTTTAATTTCTCAAATAGCTCATTATGGTTCAGTCTTACATAGATTCAACTGCATTTTGGGAGAAATTTATGATGAAATGCATTATAACCCAAAGTGAAAGTACCTTGTATTTGCCAATGGTCACTTTTACTTTTTACTCAGTAAATAAAAATACTTAAGTTTTATTTTAGACTGTAGCCTCAAAAATGCTGCCTCGTCCCTTCAACCTTTTCAGTAATAGATAAACTGTATTTGAAAACTTAGCTACTTAAAATGTTAGGTAGCAGTTTTTAGAGATCAGAAGAATGAAGTGGATGGGCAGGTG
This sequence comes from Indri indri, assembly GCA_004363605.1. Taxonomy (NCBI): domain Eukaryota; kingdom Metazoa; phylum Chordata; class Mammalia; order Primates; family Indriidae; genus Indri; species Indri indri. The sequence goes on from RJWJ010003224.1 coordinate 50,022, forward strand.
AGGGGGGGGAGGAGGGGCTGAGTAAATCCACACCTAACGGATGCAGTGAGCGCCATCTGGGGCATGGGCACACTTGTCAGGTAGTGCAAAGGCAATTTATTAATATATAACCAAAGCGTGTTTGTGCCCCTGTAATACTCTGAAATTTAAAAAAAATAAGAAATTAGAAAAGGAGGAATAAAGTGGAAAGAACATAAAACTGAAAGAAAAAGACTCCATTTTAAGTCCTGGCTCTACCTTTTATTCACCATATACATTTGAACGAATTATTTAATTTCTATTATATCCAAAGTTTCTTGCCAAACACATGAGACAATAAGTATAAAAATCCTTTAGAAATGACAAAACAAGGGCAAATATTTTTTATTCTTAGTGGAGTAAGAAAATGGCTACCCTCCTCATAAACTGTATCTTTCCTTATCTGCAAAATGGGTTTAACAATCCTTGCTCTGTTTTTTCTCTTGGACTGTTGTAAGAATCAACTACAAAGAATAAACATATTAGAAATTGTTGTGATAACTGTGGGGAGTGTTAAGAAATACAATGTATTATTATCATTATCGCAATTATTATTACCTAATGTAATCCCTAGGGTCTTACCTCTCCAATTTTTCCTGGCCATTTTACATTATTTACTAATTAATATTTGACTTTTAACTTCCTCCTGTATACTGTTAGGTTCTAACTGCTATTGCGCCTTTCATTATGTCTACAGTTCATATTATTTTTGTCCTTTATAAAGGAACATTTCTAAAACTTTGCATTATTATCTTTTGTTAGCAATTCCAGCAGTTAATGCCTATCCTTCTCCAAACTGAGCACCTTCTTTCCTTCTATTTCTAGTTCAATGAATTTTAAACTCTTTAACATGAACCATGGTCCCCAATACAAAAGGCACGTTATAACATAATCCAGGAGGTTTGTAGACATCTGTATACACACAGACACAAACTAAAATTCAACATTCGCAAAACAATACTTAGCTTTATCACATGCAATGCATTCTGATGTTTTCCAGGCTAGTCTATTCTGTCCTATTCTATTTCATTTTATTTAAATGATGTTATTTAATAGAAGTGCATCTACATTTTGATTCAATGTTCAATGGATGAGAGTTAAAATCTGTATTCAACTAAAATCAGTGCTGAAGCCCAGTATCAGCAGACTGTATTTCTGGGATACTAAAATAAAATTAAAATCTTATTTAAAAACGTTAGAATTTAGTTATAAAACATTTAGGTAATTGTATTTACACTTTGACATTTTAGAGGAGGTACATTTAGTCTCTATTACCAGCTTCTAGATTGTTCCAGCAGTCACTAAAACGCATATTCACGCTACTAATTAGATGCTCACTTTTCAACTCAGAAACTGAGTTGGTGCAGCCATAAAATAACTTGGGGGAAATTCCTCATTTTTCTCTAATATTTTCTTCTTTTCTTCATATTCCTTATTAGACATGGGTTAGAGATAATTTATCCTGGATATTGCCCTATATTATTTTGGTGGCAAAATTGAAATCCTGCTGTAAATTCATCTATAAAAGTTGTGAAGATTCATGGCTTAAATGGAATTAAGAAGCTAAAAATTAACACAGTGCTTAAAAGTTGTCTAATATTACCACACAATTTTTAATTTTATAAATATTTATTAGGTTTACAAGGATATAATGTTCTTTCTAAAGATATCTAATAACCAAAAATTATCTCTTAATATTGATGTATTCATTTATTTTTCTATTTATTTAACAATAAAACTGTTCAAGTTTGTCCAGAAAATTAACAACTCTTACAATTATCATAAATTATTCTTGCACATTGTTCTTTTAATAATATACTGTATATTTCAATTGACTGATAAAATTTCAACATATAAAGCCCATAAAGCTAATTCAGTCTAAGTCACAGACGGAATGACTAAACTTTATTTGAAAACGAATATCCAAATTTAAAAAAATCCAAATGATTTGCTTTATTCCTATTACTGATGCTATTTGACAGATTAGAGCTAATAATTGATGCTACCATATGATCATTGTTCATCTAAAAATTTAAGGATGTCAAAAAATGGCACAGAAGGTTTTCAGCCATTGACTTTAAAGGCCAAAGCCAAAGTTGTAACCAAATAGCAAATTTTGGCTAAATATCAAAAGCAAATTAAACTTCAATGTATTTCTAGAGTGACCTACCAACCTCAGGGAAAACATGAGGAGATATGAATGGGGTAAGAGATTGTGACATGTGTGAGTAATTCACTGAGCTGACTGAAATGGTAGGCAAGCATTTGAAAAGGTCACCTCTTCTTTTTCTTTTTCATCCTGAAATGATGGCATACTAATCAGTATTTTTCTGATTCAAAAGCAATACATGCTCTGAGAAAAAAATTTCAGAAAATTATAAGGAAGAAAATAAAACCTCTGCTTTTAGATGTTGACTTACAACACAATGAGTATATATATCATTTCTCCTCTCCTCATTCCCCAACCTTATCCCTAAAAAACCCTAGAAGTGATAGGAAATATTTTTTAAGTAGGATAACAGCCAGTGCTCAAAAACAAAAATGGAATTTTTAGTGGACCAGAAACCATGAGGCATGAAATAAAAACTCAAAACAAATGCAATTAGCTAGGTAAGCTATTAATATCTCAGAAGTATGTGGGAGTTAAAAGGAGAGTCCAATTACAAAAGCTGGGAGCAACACGAAAGTTACTTCATACCCTGAATCGAGGGGGAAAAAACAAGAAAAATCTAAAACTCCAGGGGAAATTAACAGGGGATATTAACCCAGAAAAAGTGATCTTCCCCATCAATTCTTGGTCCCAGTCAGTAGCAGAACAGTTGGTTTCCAGCAGAAACTGGTGGTTTCCAGTTAAGAGTTATGCTTGGAGAGAGAGGCATGGCAGGCAAAGAGGAATCTGACAATGACAAAGATCAGGGGGGGACAACTGAAAGGACACAAATATAGGAGGAAGCAACTAGATACTAGACGTATTAAGCTAAAAGGTATTAATATCTTATTTTTTATAAAAGTACTTATTTTAAGAAAATTAAACTCAAATCTCCCCTTCAGGATAAGGCTACACATACTTTAGCACTAGTCATTATTTAAAACAAACCAATAAAATGTATAGAAATTATATTAAATATAGTTTAAGGGTAGAGAGAATTCTGATTAAACACAGATTTTACACACCTATTTGCATCTTTTTCCTAAAAACCTACTAAATTTTAATTAAGAAGGAAAATAGACTCACTTCCATAGAAAAGGAAAATAGGAGAAGACAGCCAATGAGAGCTGAACCAAATTTTGGAATCTGAAAAGCAAATTAATAAGTTGTTATTGACTTAGCACATAGGAGAATGCTGATTTAAGCCAAGTTATCACCTAGAATACCAGAAGTTTTCAAGAGATAGAAGTAGTAAATATATCTGAACATAGGAGTGTACAACAGTCTCACAAAATAGAACTGCTTGAAAGTTTTTAAGATGTTACACAGTTAGAACCTCACCTCCACTTGACTTCATCTTACTTCAAGTTAATTAAGCTTCTTAGATGTTTATATTAATGTCTTTCATCAAATTTGGGGTGTTTTCAGCCATTATTACCAGCATATTCTTTCTACCCCTTTCTATCTTTATTTTCCTTCTGAAATTCTCAACACGTATTTATTGGTCTGCATGATGGTGTTCCACGGGTCTTTTAGGCTCTGTTCAGCTTTTGTTCCTGTTCCTCAAACTCAGTAATTTCCATTGTTCTATTTTTAAGTTCACTGAGTATTTCTTCTGCCTGCTGAAATCTGCTTTCAAATTCCTCTAATGAATTTTTCATTTCAGTTATTGTGATTTTCAGCTCTAGAATTTTTTATTGGTTTCAAGTCTTCTATCTCTTTACTAATATTTCTATTTTTCGTATATCATATTCTTGACTTTCTCCATATTCTCCTTTTATTCTTTAAGTATTTTTAAGATCATTGTTTTAAAGTCTTTGTTTAGTAGATCTGCCATTAGATCTTATTCAGGGAAACTTTTTGTTGATTTTTTTCTTTTCCTTTGAATGGAACATGCTTTCCTGTTTTTTTTTTTTTCTTTTTATATACCTTTTGATTTTGTTGTTGTTGAAAACTCAACATGAACCTAATAATGTAATATTGTGGTAACTCTAGAAATCAGATTCTCCCCTTACCCAAGGTTTGCTATTTTTTGTTACCATTTTTTGTTTTTTTATTTTTTAAATTATAGACTCTGTGCCAAAAATCAGCCTGGCATGTAAATTTAATGTATTCCCCGGTCTTTTCTGATCTGCGTCTTTCCCTGGATATGCATGGTCATTTTCTAATCTTCCCTGTATATGCAGTTGCTTTTGAATGCCCCAGTGTTTAATGTCTGGCTCCCAAAAGAGGAACAAGAGACAAATGAAAGGGAAGAAGGATTTCTGACCTTTTAAATCCCACAGAAGTCACATCAGCTGGAGAGGGGGTGGCTTGCAGCAACGCAGGGAAGATGTAACAACTCTTACTTCTTTGTCTTCATGTCCATGATAAGAAGTAGCAATCAGTCATCATAGCACAGATCCCTGATGTTTGAAGGACAGGATCACCCTGGCTTTTGCAAGTTATACATAGGTTGCACCAGGCACAGGTGCACAACTGTCTTCCAGGTGGCTGGTGGTGGAGGATGGGTAGCTGCTACTGTGCTAAGAGTTGAAATTGATCCACGTTAACTGTTTACAGTCCATGCCTTCCCCTGAAAGTTTCAAGCCTTTAGTCAAAGGCTATGAGCATCTTCAATTTTGATAGAGTACCATTTTTTTCTCTATAAAATGTTTACAATGTGGTGTTTCACAAAGAAGTGTCAAAATGCAATATACCATTGTTACACCTCAAAGAAGAAATAGAGTATAATGGGAAGCAGTAGGACACAGTGTTTAAAAGCATGGGCTCTAGAGCCACACTGCCCAGGACTGAATTCTGTTTTCTCCAGTTTCTAACTGTAGCCATGAGCAAGTTATTTAACTTCTCTGTGTCTCAATTTCTTTATCTCTAAAATGGGCTTCATGATAGCACCTTCTTTACAGAATTGTTGTGAGGATTAAATAAGTTAATATATCAAAGTGCTAAGAAAAGTATCTGGCACCTAGTGAATGCTATATAGTAAACTCTAAGTGTATATAAAATTATTTAAAGAGTACTAAAAGCAGAGATATTAAAGGTAAAATGTTTACCAAGGAAGACTTCAAATGATCATTTTAGGGAGAGAATTAGAAGCTAAAGGCAAAGGACAATAACTATAGGAAGTTTGCATGAATACAATCAATTTCGTAATTTATTCAATGTGATTATGCAATTAAATTCTATTTTTCTCTATGAGATTAGTAATAAAATTTACAGCTGAGAAGAATCCCAAAGAAGGACGTTAATTCATTTATTCACTCATCAACTATCTCTTGTTTCCTTACTATATGTTGAGGTCTATGGATGCAATGGTTAGTGTGTACTAGTTGCTTAATAATTATTTATTTAACGAACAAGGAATTAGGAAGAGTTCGTGATGTTAAATAACTCACAACAGCATTAGAAGAGAAAGGTAAACAGATTAAGGGGTATTGTGATGGAAATTAATATAGAAAGCATAAAGAAGGGCACCTAACTCAGGCTTAAGCTCAGAGAATGCTATAAAGGAGGTATCACCCAAGGTAGTAAGGGAAAGTTGAATGATACATTTGTCACAGGGGACAGGAAGGTAGAAGGCTTAGCATTTTAAGATTCAGAGGAAACAGCACGAGAATCACTACAGATTAGTGGTTAAGAACAGAGGCCTTGGCGAAAGAAAGCCCTACGATTGATTCTTTTTTCACCTTGGGAAGGTCTGAAATTCTGCAACACACTTTCCTCATTTATAAAATAAATAATATTAGTACTTAACTCATAAGAATATTGTGAGGCTTGGATGAGTTAATGCATAAACCATTGAGCACAGTGACTGACACATAGTAACATCTCAAGAAATGTTGGCCATGACTATTATTATCATTATTAGGGAAGATCATGTCCTGCTTAGGGAATAAAAAGTGGTTCTGAATGGATCTAGGGCTGTGTGGTTCATAGCATCTTTAAAGAAGCTGAGTCGTTGGGAAGTGCTGTAAACAACTAAGAGAAACCCAGCCATGTCCCTGGGTTTGAAAAGTGCCTTGGCGTGTGGGATTTTCCAAAATACAAATGTTGAATTTGATTGAACTAAATATGTCATAATGTACTTCCTAGTATTGTGTGAGTTGAATGAGTCTTTATTAGCTCTGTTCACACGATTCATAATGGTATTGAAATGAATCACAGCCCTTCTCTGCTTCTGCCACTGCAGACTTCAGAATCTCCTCCTATCAAGCTTCTTGCACAGGGGAGCCCTTGCTGCTCTCACTAGAGCATTTCCCCAGCTCTTCTTTAACACTTCTCTGGTAGCATGGATGAGGAGTTCAGTTCACCTGTACTACACGCAAGTGACCAAGGATTTGTATGAGGGTTCTTGCTTTTTATTTAGTGCTCCCTGATTAAACTCATCTGCTTTTTTTATTTTTAACATTTTAGGCTTATATACTTAGTAATAGTCCACTGTGGCTTCGAATTCAACTTTCTTTTTAACTAGTAACTCAGAACACTTTGTGCTTTGAGCACATTCTATATGCTCTTTTTCTAAAGTGTTATTTTCAAATCCACTGAAACTTGCCTGCTTTTTCCTACCAGATGCAAAGAGATTCCCACCATTGACTTCAGAACTTCACAAACTTTGAGGAGTCTAGACATTTCCATCAAGATAAACCATTTTGATAGTGATCCCACTGGTGTTGAGGCCTCTGTGCCTGAGGCTTGTGGGCAAAGAGCAAGACGACTCCTCCCCCTCTGAGTGGCACTGTGACGCTGCTGCCGCAAAGGGCAGGAGAGCTTCAGAGCTGCATGTTTGGGGCTGTGGGTGGCATCTCCGAACTGTAGTCACTGACAACACCCTCTGACACTGTTTGGGAGAGAGTTGTCCTGCCACTGCTATTAAAACTTGTTGACCTGCCTAGCCCACTGCTGCCGTAAGAAAAAACTTCCACCTTTGCTGAGGGAGGGTTAGGTTAACACTACTCTCCCTAAGCTGCCTGTCCCTTTTGGGTAAAGCCTACCCTCACTGGAGACAATGCCTTGGCACAACTGCACCTCTGCCACCAGAGCATTTCAGCCACAGCCCGTAGCCATACCCCATAGCCTGACTACCCCTGCATACAGTGGGCTGAGCTGTCTCCAAACCTCTGCTGTAGCTGGGCCATGGTGGGAGCTGGAAATCTGGGTGCTTTTGTGTTCCAGAAGGACAGAGACCACTATCATTGCTGAGAGAGAGAAATGCAAGTGACTTGTGTGCTCAGTAGCTGCCTAACTCTGCTAACCTCATCAAGAGGGACCCACCCCTCCTGTTGCAGGCTCACAGTGCATCTACCCTTCTTCTGCCTAGACATTCTTCAGGACCAGGAGATCAACCTCCCCTTCACTATCACATCAGTACCTGAATTCAGGGAGGCTTGAGTGCAAGTTTGCCAGACTTGTCTTGGTTTGGTCCCCTTGGACTCAAGCATACTATCCAAGGGTCTAGGGACTGAGGATTACCTAACCTAGTCTACCACTACTAGCACCTAAACACTCTCCCTGGGCTCTGAGGTCCAACCACTCCAAATTGTCAGCAACACCACTGTGGGTACCTACATGCATAGACCAAAAGGCAGTATACCTCTCCCTCTCTACAATGAGCAACAGAGTTTCTGGAAGAGGAAAACTTGAGCCACAAAGCTATCTGTTTTGAGATGAGGGAAGAGGTTCCATATGAGAAGGAACAAGCAAAAGACCTCTGGAAATATGAAAAAACAGGCTGTTCCAACACTCCAAAAGGATCACACTAGCTCTGTAGCAGTGGACTTCAAACCAAAGGAAATTTTGAAAATGTCATATATGAAATTCAAAATATGGATCACAGCAAGCTCAATGGGATTGATGAGTGAGTTGAAAACCAATTCTAAGAAATGAGAAAAATAATTCAGGAGGCAAATGAAAAATTCACTAAAGAGATAGATATTTAGAAAAAATTATAGGACTTCTGGAAATGAAAGAGTCATTTTGGGAATTTAAGAATATAGTAGAAAGTTTTAACAACAAACTAAACTAAGAAAAAGAAAGAATTTAGAGTTTGAAAACAAGGCTTTTGAAATAACCCAGTCAATCAAAAATAAAGAAAAAAGAATCAAGAAAAATGAACAAAGTCTCTGAGAAATATGGCATTATATTAACAGATCAAACATAAGAATCATAGAAATCCCTGAGGGAGAAGAAAAAAAGCAAAAATCATGAAAAACCTATTTGAGAGAATAATGGAGGAAAACTTCCCTGGTCATGCTAGAGATTTAGACATCCAGATACAAGAAAGTCAATGAACTGAAAAATTCATTCCAAATAGGACATCACAAAGGCACACAGTCATCAGACTGGCCAATGTAAAAGTGAACAAGAAAAGTTTCCAAGCTGTCAGATGAAAGCATCAAGTAAATTACAAAGCAAAAGACATCAGATTGACAGCAGATTTCTCAACTAAAACCTTACAAGCAAGAAGGGATTAGGGTCCCATTTTATCCTTAGACAGAATAACTGCCAGCCATAATTTTGTAACTTACAAAATTAAGCTTCATAAATGAAGGAGAAATAAAGTCTTTTCCAGACAAGTAAACACTAAGGGAATTTGTCACCACTAGACCTACTCTATGAGAAATGCTTAAAAGTGCTCTAAACACCAAAAAGAATGGTCAACACTCACCAGTGTGAAAACACTTGAAAGTAAAAACTCACAGCTCGCATAAGACGATAACACAAGGGAAAATACAAAGCAACTTGTGACAATCAATATATTGACTGGAATGTTACCTCATTTACCAATATTAACATTCGATATAAACAGTCTAAATGCCTCACTTTAAAAAATGTAGATTGGCAGAATGGATTAAAAAACACCACCCATACTCTTGTTTCTTTTCAAAATGAAGAAATATTTTGCCTTTTACTAAAGATTTCCATGGAGAGACAGTTATGAGTTGGTAACCAAATTTTTTGAAGCCTTGCTCAGGCAAGGCTAAGTAAAGAAAAATAAAAAAGTAAAAACATTAGAAAACCCCACAACCCAAATATCTGCTGTCTCCAAGAAACTTATTTATTCATAAAGGTCTCATAGACTCAAGGGAAAGGAGTGGGGAAAAAATGTTCCACACAAAGGGAAACCAAAAATGTTCCACACAAATAGAAAGCAAAAAGTATCGGTGTTGCTATACTTTTATCAGATAAAACAAATTTTAAACCAACAACAGTAAAAAAAAAAAAAAAAAAAGAAAAAGACAAGGATGGTTATTATATCATGATAAAGTGATCAATTCAACAAGAAGATATAAAAATCCTAAATATATATATGCACCTAACACTGGAGCTCCCAGATTCAAATACTACTAGACTTAAGAAGTAAAATAAACAGCAACATAATAACAATGGGAGACTTCAACATGGCACTAACAGAACCAGACAGATCATTGAGGCAAAAAATCAACAAAGAAGCACTGGACTTAAACAGGACTCTAGAACAAATGGACCTCATACGCATTTACAGAGCATTCTACCCTAAAACTACAGTATATACATTATTCTCATCAGCACATGGAACATTTTCCAAGATAGACCATATGTTAGACCACAAAACAAGTCTCAGTAGTTAAAAAAAAATCAAAATCATACTATGTATCTTCTTAGACCACAGACAAATAAAAATAGACATCAATTCCAAGAGGAACTCTCAAAACTATACAAATACATGAAAATTACACAACCTGTTGCTGAACAATCTTTGGGTCAATGATGAAATCAAGATGGAAATAAAAATTTTTTTGAATTGAATGACAGTGGTGACACAATTTACCATAATCTCTGGGATATAGTAAAAACAGTGCTTAAGAGGAAATTTCATAGCATGAAATTCCTACATCAAAAAGACAGAAAGATCACAAATTAACAACCTAATGTTACACCTCAAGGAACTAGAAAAAGAAGAATAAACCAAACTGAAAGCTAGCAGAAGATAAGAAATAACGATGACCAGAGCAGAATTAAACAAAATTGAAACCACAAAAACAATGCAAAGGATCAATGAAATAAAAAGTTAGTTCTTTGAAAAGATAAATAAAATGGTATACCACTAGCTAGATTAACAAAGAAAAGAAGAGAGAGGATTCAAATGAGCTCAATCAGAAATGAAAAAGGAGACATTACAACTGATACCACAGAAATACAAAAGATCATCCAAGACTACTATGAACACCTATGTGCATACAATCTAGACAATCTAGTGGAAATGAATAAGTTTTTGAAAACACACAACCTCCCAAACCTGAATCAGAAAGAATGGAAATCCTGAATAGACCAATAATGAGTAGTGAGGTTGAAACAGTAATAAAAGATATCCCAACAACAACAACAAGCCCAGGACCAGATGCATTCACAGCCAAATTCTACCAGACCTACAAGAGAAAGTGGTACCTGTCCTCCTGAAACTGTTCCATAACATTGATAAGGAGGGAATCCTCCCTAACTCATTCTAGAAAGTCAGTATCACTTTGATACCAAAGGATGGGGGGGAAATAAAACTATATACCAATATCCCACATGAATATAGATGCAAAAATCCTCCACAAAATACTAGCTAACCAAATCCAACAGCATACCAAAATAATAATAATAATAATAATAATAATGATAATTCACCCCAGTCAATGGGTTTCATCCCAGGGATGCAAGGATGGTTCAACATATGCAAATCAATAAATGCGTTCCACTACATAAACAAAATTAAAAACAAATACCATATGATCATGTCAAGAGAAGCAGAAAAAGCATTTGAAAAAATCCAGAACGCTTTCATGATAAAAACCCTTACCAAGCTAGGCATAGAAGGCCCATACCTCAAAATAATAAAAGCCATATATAACAAACCCACAGTCAACATCATATTGAATGGGGAAAATTTGAAAGTGTTCCCTCTAAGAACTGAAACAAGACAAGGATGTCCACTTTTACCACTTCTATTCAATGTATTACTGGAAGTCCTAGCCAGAGCAATTATATAAGAGAAAGAAATACAGGACATCCAAATCAGAAAAGAGAAAGTCAAACTATCCCTGTTTGAAGATAATACAATCTTATACCTAGAAAACCCTAAAAACTCCTCCAAAACTCTCCTAGAATTGATAAATAAATTCATTAAAGTTTCAGGTAACAAAACTATGAACATAAATCAGTAGCATTCCTATACGCTAATAACAGCCAAGCTGAAAATCAAATCAAGAACTCAATGCCATTTACAATAGCTGCAAAAAATAAAATATGTAGGAATGTACTTAAACAAGGAGGTAAAAAATCTCTGCAAGGAGAACTACGAAACACTGATTAAAGAAATCATAGATGACACAAACAAATGGAAAAACAACCTATGTTCATAGATTGGAAGAATCAATATTGTTAAAATGTCCATACTACACAGATTCAATGCAATTCCCACCAAAATACCACCAATGGCATTATTCACAGAATTAGGAAAAACAATCCTAAATTTCATATAGAATCAAAATAAGACCTGAATAGCCAAAGCAATCCAAATCAAAAGAACAAATCTGGAGGCATCACATTATCTGACTTTAAATTATACTATACGACTATAGTAACCAAAACAACATGGTACTTGTATAAAGTTAGAGACATAGATCAATAGAACACAATAGAGAACCCAGAAATAAAACCATATACCTACAACCAACTGATCTTCCACAAAGCATGCAAAAACTTACACTAGAGAAAGGATGCCCTATTCAATAAATGATGCTGGGAAAATTGCACAGTCACATGCAGAAGAATGAAATTGGCTTCCTGTCTCCCGCCATATACAAAAATTAACTTAGGATGGATTAAAGACTTAAATGTAAAGCCTGAAAACCATAAAAATTCTTGAAGAAAATGTAGGAAGAACTCTTCTGGACATTGGCTTCAGGAAAAAATTTATGACTAAGACCCCAAAGCAAACACAGCAACAACAAAAATAAATAAATGGGACTTAATGAAACTAAAAAGTTTCTGCACAGCAAAGAAAATAATCAATCGAGTAAATAGACAATCTACAGAATGGGAAAAAATATTTGCAAACTGTACATCCAACAAAGAACTAATATCCACAAGCTACAAAGAAATCAAACAAGTCAGCAAGAAAAAAAATAACCCCATTAAAAAATGGGCCAAAAAATGAACAGATATTTTTCAATGGAAGATACACAAATGGCCAAAAAAGTGTCCATGAAATAAAAGCAGGCTTCTATAAAGAGAAAAGTTTGGAATATAAGGGAATTTATTCCATTACTAAATTCACAAAGTGGAAGAAAATTTTGAGAAGCCTTCCAGAAAGTGTGGTAAAAAGCAAGTTAGAAAAATAAGAAACCAAATAAACAATGGGATTGATAGAAGAAGTGTAATGTCCAACAAATACGAGTGTTTCAGCAAACAGAAAAAATAGAGAAGGAACAACACCAACGAAAACAATATGTCAAAACACTAAAGAATATAAATTCTCAGATTAAGTGACTAGCATAGCAGGAAAGAAAATAAGAAAAGAACACGCATTGTAGGGCATCATCCCATGAGATCAAACTCTAGGAATAAAGGAAAATGCTAAAATCTTCCAGATAAAAGGAGGAAAAAATATCAAAATCAAAAGACTGAGATTTCAAATGAAATTAGACTTTTTAAGAACTACAGTAGAAGTTAGAAAACAATGAAGCAATGCATTCAGATTTCCTAGAGAAAATTATTTCGAAGCTAAATTAATACATCAAACAGACTATTCACAACATGTGTGGATGTAATAAACATAATTTTAGAGAAGTAGCATTTCAAGGAATTTACATCCCATGTTCTTATTCTCAGGAAGCTATTGAAGAGGTACTCCAACAAAATGAGTTATCCAGGAAATAAGAAAACTAACATAGGTGAGAGACAAGTGAATCCCAGAATGCTTATGAAGAAAAGGTCCAGCATTATAGCCCTTTGGAAGTCCTAGAGAGCAACCTTAGGATGTGATCAGAGAAGGAGGGAAAGGACCTCAGAATGGTGGTCTTAAGACAAAAAGAAATTAAATAACCAGCAGGCTACATAAATATATAAATATCACTTGGGGAGATTATCTAATATGTTTGACTATATCAACTCTCTCTATGGACAAAAAGTTTCACACTTCTGGTGAAAAGTTTGAGAACTGATTAATTATAGATATTTGAAAACTAAACAAACAGAAGAGTTAAATCATAAAAATTTAGCAAGAAAAAAATTTCTCAGGAAGAGATGTGCACTTATAATAAGCTGTATGGCTCAGTTGCGAATAATATTTGCATATCTTAATAATGTATGTTCTGAATATTGATTGAATGTTTACTGAGAGGATGACAGGAGGAGAAGTATGTGGGTGTGTTTGTGTTCAAGTGCACACAGATGGTGTTATAAATGAACAAGGAAGTCAAAAGGTAATGCCTAACATTTAGGAAGAAAGAAATACCATTATATGCATATTGTATATAATATAGCAGAAACAGGGAGGTGCATAACATGAGAAACATGTAAAAGAGCTCAAAGTGGTTGCTTCCAAGAAGCAAGAATCATGACTAGATAGAGAACTAATTTTTTAAAATAATGTACTGCTTTTCATTTCACATTTTTAATTCTACATTTGGATTATTTATCCAAAAATAAAATTAAATTACAACAATTAAGGATGACTACTGGAGAAATAAAAATGTTTGGTATATAGCTTTCTAGCCATAAAGTAAAAACAAATAAAAATTCATCAGTAAAATAAGAGGCTGGCTGAGAAACAAACAGAAATTAGAAAATCTTAGTAAAAGGAAACTATAAAATATGATTATGACAACATCCAACAATTTATTTAATTACAGTAAATGTGAATGAACTAAGCTAATTAATCGAGATACAAAGGCTCTCAGACTGAGTCTTAATAATCTGATACTTCCTTATTTAAAAAACATATATTAAAATAATATGACAGAAAGGTTGAAAATAAAGAGGTTGAAAATGGTATTCAGGCCAATACAGACAGAAATAAAGTTGATGGAAAATTACTAATATCAGACAAAATCTGATTTAAAGTAAAACCACTGAGATACTTATAAAGTTGATAAACAAAATTATTCAACAGAAAGATATTCCACTCATGAATTTATAATGTCCTAACAGCATAATTTCAAAATTTATTATGCAAAAACTGATAAAACTACCAGGAGAAACTAACACACACTCAATCATAGTAGGAGATAGTAACAGTTTTCCGGGAAACTAAAAAAATATTCAATGGGCTGATGGAGCTTAAAAGGGTTGTAGTAACAATTAACAAGCTTAATCTAAAACTCAAACCTTCACACAGAGAATAGTAACTCTTTCGACCCCAAAAGATCCTTCAACATTGATATTATATAGATAGTTTTCAAGGATCACAATGCAATAAAATAAGAAATCAACCAAAAAAAAAGTAGCCAAATCCTCCTACATCACCTTTCCTCATAGATCTGATCTGAATATTTCATTTACTATATGTTTGCCATTATTCTAAGAATATTTACTCAATCTTTATGACAATTGTTTATGGTACGTAGTATTATTCCTCACACTTTATAAATAAGGAAATTGAGGCACAGAGAGATTGAGCAATTTGTCCAAAGTTATACGGCTAATGAGTGGCAGAGTGGACACAAACCCAGAGACCGTGACTCCAGAGTCTGGGCTCTTTACTCCTGTATTAAGCTTATTCTCTTAACATAAGTATCTAAATAGACCGTGAGTTAAATGAGAAATAAAAATGAAAATTAAAAATGTGTAGCACTACAACTTAATGAAAGCACTAGATTTCAAAACTAATGAGGTACATCCAAAAGAGTTTTCAGATAAAAATTGTAGCTTTATATTAATGTATTTAATGGAAAATAATAAATGATGATTTTAATCCAAAAAGTTTGAAAAAGAATAACAATAAACCCAAAGAAAGTAGAAACCAATTATAATGAAATAGAAATTGATTGAAATATAAAAGTAAAGAAAACTAAAACAATAAAAATGTTATTTTTTTAAAAGTTTGGATCTTTGAAGAGATTAATTTAGAAATAAAACCTTTAACAACCATGATCAAAAAAAATCAAAGACACAATAAACAACATCAGGTAGGAAAAAAAGGATATCAGGACTGATACAGATGAATGAAATACTTATAAAAGCATATCTTGGCCAACTTTGTACTAATTTACTTAGAAAAGTAAATGAAATGGGCAAATTTGGAGAAAAAGATATATTACCATAATTAGACATGAAAGAAATAGAAAATTTACTTGAATAATAACCCTATAGAAAAGGAAATGGTAGTAGTAAGAAACCTACTCTTTCCCCCCTCCAAAAAAAAAAAAACCCAAAGGCAAAACAAGACATCACATTCAGAGCATAGAGAGGTGTGAAATTTCTGCAGCATTTAAAGAGGTTGCTAATTACAAACCTTTGATACCAAAAATAGATTGAGTATGAAAAGATCATTACCAGCCAATAAGGAAGACCCTGATGGGTTCTATGTTTTTCTTCTAGTCCTCCCCTTTGGAAGATTCTCTGTGTGCTGTGTCTGTTACAGCACTGTGGGAGTCCTGGAACTCGTGGTTTTGCACTTCACTCTCTTGAATCCTGAATGAGCCCAGTCTTGCCCAGCGAGATGTAAGTCACAATCCAGGACTTGATGAAGCAGGGATTCTTGTTCTGTGACTAAATATGACCTCATTGCTCTTGTCTCCTGGGATACCACTTTCTCTGTTTCTTTTATCTCCTGGGAATGTTATCGTGTGGAAAAAATGAATATCCAGCTGTCCCACAAAACTTAGGGATCAAAAAGTGTAAATACTGAAAAAAAAAAAAAGTCACCCAGAAAGGATTATCTGTGCACCAGCCTCAGAGAATCTCAGGCAGAGCTTTCAAAGGCTAAACGCCTTCCATGGGCATATTCTCATGGAATCCTCACATCAGTCTTCTCAGGTAGAAATTGGCTCTGTCTTCATCTTACAGGTGAGGGCATAGAGGCCTAAAAAGGTAAGAAACGTTTCCAAGGTCACACATGAAGTAAGCGGAACTAGGGTTTGATCATAGAGGTATTTGATTCCAGACCACTCTCACCCACATCCCCACACATTTCAGAATCTAGAGTTGGAAGGAAAGTGGGTGTGGAAAGTACAGACTGGACTTTCCAATCAATAGGGATTGGAGAAATTAATGACAACAATCATCCGTGAACATGCAAAAAAGAAAGAGAGAGAGAAAGAAAATGTGCGTGTGTGTGTATTTGGGTGGTCCTAACATACAAGTAGAACCCAGAGTTATGGGAGGGGGATAAGGAGGACGGATGAAGGGAGGGAAGAAGACATTTAATGTATTGTTTGCCTGTTATATATCAAGAACTGCACTTGGAAATTTACATACAGTAATTCATATATTCTCCGTAGGAACACAATGAAGTAGATGTTGTTATTATCACTATTTTATAGATGAGCAAACAGAGACAAAGGAAACGAGCATAGAAAGTCAGGCATCCATCCATTTACTCTGGGGTTGAAGCCAGAAATTTCTATACACTTAAATATTTTGTTGTTTTTATCACTCTTGTCTTATAGTTACTAGTATTTCAAACCCATAAAAACTTTTAGAGCCTTTATTGTGCTTAACTAGAGACTGGAAAATAGAAGTAGAAACTACTCTCTACACAGAATGAGGGAGACTCAGGTATTAAAACAAGTGATAGCTGGAAGCTATAGAAGGAGCAGGACTGAAAAGGAGTTGGCTCTGGACCATGGAGTGTTCTAGGTCCACATCTTGAACTAAAGAGAAAAGATCAGTGTCTCCTCTCACTGCCTTATTCCAGTTTGAATTTGATCCTTAAGAGGAGGCAATGTTTTTCTACCCTGATTTACCAAATGGAAGCACTTCTGAACAGAGTTGGAGCCGGCCTCTTACCTCCCGGGAATGGGCCTCACATAGCAATCTGTCCCTGGCTGTAGCTAATTCACTCCTTAGGCACGTCTCTTTGCACTGGCCTCTGACACATGATGGACTGTTGCTGACCTAAACCAGGTGAGTGTGAGCAAAGTTTCAGCACCATGCACAGTCATTCTAGTGCCTTCTCGAGAAGTCCACACCTACTTCTAGCCAACCTAGTTAGGGGTTTCCAGTACATATGGTCCCCACCTTATGAGGTTCAACTTATAATTTTTTGACTTTATGATAGTCTAAAAGCCATATGCATTCAGTAGACACCATACTTCAAGTACTCACATGACCAGTCTGTTTTTCACTTTCAGTACAGTCTTCATTAAATTATCTGAGATATTCAATAGGCTTTGTGTTAGATGATTTTGCCTAACCGTAGGCTAATTTAAGTGTTCTAAGCACATTTAAGGCAGGCTAGACTAAGCTATGATGTTCCACAGGTTAGGTGTACTACATGAATTTTCAACTTAGGATATTTTAACTTACAGGATGTGACCTCACCATAAGTGGAGGAGCTCATGTACTGCCCTTCATATTTACTCCCCCACAACACACACACACCCCGTCCCAGGGCCAAGGTGAGAACCTTGAGAAGTCTTTGAGCACTTGGCCAGTGTCTGAATATAGACAGCTTCTGAAACCCAGAGCTACACTCATTTTTAGTTGCTGCACATGGCTGATGATGACCCTGGACCAGGCTACTGTTCTCCGCCCGGTTGCTCAACCTTCCCACTTCATCTTTTTCAAACCCAGGTTCTCCTCAATGCCACAACTGAATTTCACAGCTGTGACTGAGTTTATCTTTGAGGGTTTCTCCATTTTTGGGTGGCATCACAGACTCATCCTCTTTGTGGTCTTTTTGGTCTTGTACCTGTTGACCCTTGCCAGCAATGCTATCATCTTGACAATTATCCACCTTAATCGTCACCTTCACACCCCCATGTACTTCTTCCTGAGTGTGCTGTCCATTTCTGAGACCTGTTACACCGTGGCCATCATTCCCCGCATGCTGTCTTGTCTCCTCAGCCCCCAACAAGCCATCTCCATCCCAGACTGTGCCACTCAGCTCTTCTTCTACCTTACTTTTGGTGTCAACAACTGCTTCCTGCTCACTGCCATGGGATATGACCACTATGTGGCCATCTGCAACCCCCTATGGTATTCAGTTGTCATGGGCAAAAAGGCTTGTACATACTTGGCAAGTGGATCCTGGAGTATTGGCCTGAGTACAGCTATCATCCAGGTGTCTTCTGTGTTCAGCCTGCCCTTCTGTGATGCCAACATCATCTCCCACTTCTTTTGTGATATCCGGCCCCTAATGAAGCTCGCCTGTGCTGACACTACTATCAAAGAATTTATCACTTTGCTCATCAGTCTCTGTGTCCTTGTTCTGCCCATGGTCTTGATCTTTATTTCCTATGTCCTGATTGTCACCAACATCCTCAAGATTGCATCGGCTGAGGGCCGGAAAAAGGCCTTCGCCACTTGTGCCTCACACCTCACAGTGGTCATTGTCCACTACGGCTGTACCTCCTTCATCTACCTAAAACCCAAGTCCCAAAATTCCCTGCAGGACAGACTTATCTCCGTGACATACACTGTCATCACCCCTCTGCTGAACCCTGTTGTGTACAGCCTGAGGAACAAAGAGGTGAAAAGTGCCTTGCTCAGAGCTTTGGGCAGAAAGCCCCTCTCTTAGGTGCTGCTAAGTTCAATAACAATAACATGTAAAAAGCTTGGTGAGGTGTCACTGTGAGGGAGTCAGTCAGATAAGAGAGGGTGTGAGGGCACCAGGAGCCTGGTCTGGGAAGCATCTGGGAATGAGAGGGCTAGAATGAAACAAAGAAGAAAAATATTAATGAAAAAAAGAGATGGATGGATTTGCCAAGCCAGATAGATGAGTTTAACAAGCTTGATGAAAAGCAAATAAGACAAAGCATATTCATACACTTCACTATAATGTTAGACATTATTCCTGTTATTTGTGGCCTAAGACATATAAACCAGCAGGGAGGCTGGGAAGAATAATAGCATCATATCACAGGGATTTATGTATACTGAACCTGGCCTCAGCATGCAAATCTGGGCACTAAGATCACGGGTTCTCCATTGTTTACACATGACACATCCAGTGCTATGTTTTACACTATGGTTAACAGCAACAAAAAACCTCACTTCATTAATTATTTACCTTGTGCCTATACTACATGTACGAACCCTGGACAGCTATGTCAGACACAGGCTCTGATAGCCAGTTTACAAGATGTTTGAGAGGTTTCAATTTTGAGCAGTTTAAGCAAAACGCATAAAAATGACTTTCATACCCTGTCCTCTCTCCTCAGACACCTTGGGCAGTATAATGGGCTCTGTTGTCACTCTGCCCCGATCCCCTTTGCTGGGCTGGTGTGCCCATGCCCAATTGATGTGGATGTTGAAAGGCTAACTGTTTATAGCTGCCCTCTTCTATGAAGAATTGCCATTGGCTGAAAGGGGAATAAGGCCACACATACCCCATCCTCACAAGGACACACTACAAGGAATGCCTGAATGACGCAGAAGGTACGACAGGCAGCCCACCTTGCCTCAAGATGGGAGCGACTCTAGGGTACAATTCTAGATCCCTCCATTAGATCAGGCTGAAGTTAGCCTTGAGCTGAGGCCGCATTCTCGTTCAGCTATTCCCCTGTCCCATCCTGCTTCTCTCATTCCCTTTCCTCTGGGAGTACTCCCTAATCAATCCCTGTACCCAGAACCTTGTTTAAGGCTCTGCTTCTAGAGAACTCAACCTCATTTATAGAGTGGGTTCCCTGTTTTCAGGAGGTGCTGACTTTGCAAATGGGCTTCTCCTATAGCCTCTGATCCTATGTTCTAGTAAAAGGCAACTATTCTCTAAGTCTTCCAAGTATTACTTCCTGGATACATCTACCATGCGTTAAACCACTCAGAGCCTATCTGCATTTCTCCTCCATTGCCACCCATTCCCCTACACTCAATCCCTTCCCCTCTACCTACTGGCCTACCAAATACATCTCAGGCATCATTCCCTCTTCTTTCCTAGTTGCCCCAGTAGCTACAGGGAGCCCAGGATTCCTGTGTGCACCACTCCCCATGTGCGGTCTGAATAGATACTGACAAAAGCACGTGCAACTATTTTTGAATGTATCATAATTCATTTGAAAGCACCAATTTCTAAGTCACAGTTGCCTTTTTACAATTTATTTTTTCTATCATATGTACAAGTAATACAATTGTTATGCAACTATTATCAAGTTGTAGATCCATGAAATATTCTGAAATTAAAAAGGAGTTTTCACACACAGAAAAGTTGGACACCCCAGCTCTAGAAAACAAGAATAGAGTGGAAGACCGTGTGGGAGCAGATGTAACTTCAGGAAACTCAGTTAAATCTTCTGTGAGCTCTATTCAGGGTTCTAAAAGACTCCCATTAACAATTTCAAAGCCTTAATAGGAGGTCTAGACCTGGGATCCTAAACCTAATTGAATGTTGTGAATGAACTATAATAAGAACTACTGAAATCTGGCCCTCAAGTAAAGCAGTTTGCAAAACTAAGGGAGTTTACAGAAGGCTCTTTTGGCTGTTTCTCCAGCTTTGTTTCTATAGTCACCCCACATGTTTTCATTTCTTTCTAACACCAAATCCCAATATGTTTACTGTTGGTGGCAGAGTGGGCTTCTCATACATCTCTCATCTATGTAATCAGATACTGCTACTCACAACGTCATTTGGAGGATTAAGAAGTGAGACACAAATTTGTGAAATGTTCAATAAATATTAGTCACTACTGAAGCTGAATACCTCTCCTTTTTACCAGGTACCTCATTTTCATACCATCAACCCAGTTTCCCATTTCTACAGTCTTCCCAATTTGTCCCAAAGCAATGACATCATAAAGCATTGAGCTCTATTGCCTGACTCCCCTGCTTTCCTGATGAGATCCCATAGCCACCAATGATATCTAATGAAGGATTGTCAATATACCGATCATTTTTCTTTGATTCATCTGTCACAATGGAAGCTACACACATTTGTAAATAATCAGAAAGTTGGCACGAATGAACCTTATGAGAGTAGTAACAATTGGTTCTTTCCTCTCCTTAGATCCACACATTGATTCAGTTATAAGCCCTATCAATTTGCCTCAAATGTCTCTCACATCCGTCCCTTCTCTCTGGGCCCATTGCCACCCCTCTATATCAATCCCAATTATCTCTGTTCCATCAGCATCCTAGCTGGTTTTCCTGCTTCTTTTTACCAAGCTCTCTTGGTAAAAAGTTCATCCTCACACTGCTGACAGATCAATATACCAAATCCCAGTGCTGAGTATGCCCTTTTCCAACAGAGATGCAAAGTCACCAGACAGGCGGTAAGAGGACATAGTGGCTGGTGGTGATGAAGTTCAAGTCTTTAAGAGGCCAGTTGCTAAGGAACTTTGAAGTCTAGAAACAGGAGAGATAAATGAGAATCGCTTGTGAGGTCCTTAAAATTGATAAATTCAAATCCCCCAACACCTTCTGTAACCTGGTCTCTACCTACATATTGTAATTTTCTGTAACCAACCTGAGTCTGATCAAGGACTGTCTCTTCTCTATCTTACTTACATTTACATTTCAGTTTAATATTATTGTCTGTCACCTGAATAAAAGCTGTGAGCTCCTAAGAACTTGGTGCAGCATCCCGTCCACATCTGTATTTCCAGCAACTAGCACAGGGCCTGACATACGCTAAGTGCTTAAAGAATGAATGGCCACACATAAACACCACATGCTAGACTGAGAAATTGCTAAAGAAGCAATAAACTAACTCAAGGAAAGTCTTCAATAGGAAGTAAATTTAAAGTTGGGTCTTGACACACTAGTAAAAGTTTGCCAAACGGAGGAGGGAAGGAAATTTCTTGGTCAAGAGAACAGAGTATTCACAAGTTCATCTCTGTTTTCTAGTCCCCAAGAGAGGATCTTTAGGTCATAAGACTGGGTGCTTCCAATCCTGAATGCCACAGGGCGAAGACGGAACTGCCCTCTGTAGAATCATGGCCATATTTGAACATTTTTATTTTAAAAAGAAAACAAGATTCTGATACTGAGTAGAGTTCCTGCCTATAAATAAAAGGGCCTAAACTTCCTGGGATCTAAATGGTATGGCTCTAAGCTTGAGCTGCCTAGATTTGTCACTGTGGATTTCCAAGGCACATCTGTTTAAAAAAACAAAAACAAAAATAAACAAACAAAACACACACACACACACACACACACACACACACACACAATGTGCTTATCCCAACAAGTAAAACTCAACTAAATGAACAGCTTCCTCTAATGCTATTCCTACTTGAAGTAAAAACTTACCCCAGGCTCCCAAAGCACCAACCCTGCAATTGAGTAAATGAGCCCCATACTTAACGAGGCCCCCAGGTACCTGCTGTCTGCATCCTCCCAGCCCCAGGGTGGCTTTCGGAATGTCTTCAGGGAGTGACTCCTAGAAGCCCAACTGGCTGATCCTTGGAGAGCATCCTCTCTGGCTTCAAAGGCTTTTTCAAATAGAGGGACTGTCAAGAATTCCTATGGCTCTCAAGCCTGACCACATTCCTGCTGGAGTCTGTTCATCCCCCGCCTACTGGGTCTCAGCCGTCCTGGACCCTCTTGGTCACCTTGCTCTTCCCTCCACCTGCACACTGTGGCCAAGGGAGCCCCGGATTTCAATCTTTACTCCTTGGCCTCCTCCAGCCCAGCTCTCCTGCTGTGCCTCAGTGGTAGGCAGAGTAATGTAAGTGCTCTTTAGAAAAGGGGACGGAATGGGGCTCATTACCCATAGGCTAAAATTGATCGATTATAGTATAACAGCTCCTATCACAACTGGGGAGGTCTTCATAAGAATGTTTGTTCTTTCTTCCCTCTATTTCCTTTGAAGAGTTATAGGCTTCCAAGGGTGGAGGATGCTAACCGGGTCATAATAGCCATTCTTCTACCTCAAGACAGACAGGCTTCAGCCAAGTCAGATGACATTCTAGCCCAGTGTTTCTCAATAGGAACCTTATTGGTATTTGAAATAAGACAATTCTTCCTTGGGCAGGACCATAGCATGTGTTGCATCTAGCATCATTAGTTGTCAAGAGCACCTGTGCCTGTCATTACAACAATCCAAAGCGATGCCAAGCATTTCTGATTTCACCATAAAGGTGCCATACCACCCCATGGTGGACTACTGCCTAGTTTTTGCTCAGAGACCTCACAGAAAACAAGCCTTTATCCACATACTTTAGTGTCAAATGATTTTCTCTGCTGGGAAGTATTCCTTTTTAGCACGCTTAGTGTTAATGATTAACAGCTGGTCATCAACTTCTTTTAAATAGAGTTTCATAAACTTGAAGAAAGTCTTCATACTTACTAACCTTCATCATTGATATGATTTACTTTATGCAAAAAGTATCTTTTTGAATATGCATAAGCAAATCGGAATATAATTTAAATACCCTACAGGAGCTTACTGTTTAAACAGACAAAAATATGAAATATTACATAAATTGAACTGATCCCCATCCTTCAACAAAATGATATATCTTTAGCGTAACTCTTTTATATTCAGGGTTGGCTTTTGCTTTAGGTGAGGGACACTTAAATTTGCTGCATCTTTCCTGGTACTATTGTTTACCTCTGCAGAGTAGGTGGATGCCTACCTGCAAAGTTGTTTTGGCTGTAAATTTGCCTTCCAGGTTAGGGAAGGTAGAGATGTAGCATATTTTATAACCTATGTGAATCAGTGTTGTGAACTGTCAGCAGACTTCCATCATTCAGACAGCAGTGGGGAGAGGTAGGTGGTTGGTTAAGATTTGCCTTTTTCTTCTTGAAAACAAGATGAGCCTTTCTGCATTGCTTCTACTTCCTAAAGGATGTGCAAGAGGGATGATTCATACTCTTAAAAGAAAAGAAGTCTCCAGTTCATCCCCAAACAAATTGTTTTCGTGCACCCAATGCATGCATAATCCTGAACTAGGGAAATACGAAAAGATATAAAAATTGTTATAAAGTTGAAGAGTATTGGTGTGAGGAGAGGAAGCAATGATGGGGGTAGAAAATAATTCAAATAGACATGAGAACATCAGAGTATAATATGATTTTATGGGGGGCTGAAAGCTTACGTTGGTCTCTAAAGAATGGGGAAGAATTAAATAAGAGAAGAGGAGGAAGGCCATTCCCGATGTCAGGGAGGAAGAGCAGGAGTGGAGTAGGAACACGCATCGTTTATACAGTGAGAAAGAGACTATGTGATTCTGGGATGCATAGGAAATTGTAACAGATGGCCACAGAGTAAAAATATTTTAAGTAAAGATAAGTAAGCCCAGGGATTAACTTGAATCCACTAGGAAATGTATCTCTAGATTTATAGCTGAGAATTATTGAATGCCAATCAATTTCAGAAATGTGTCTAAGCTGCTGTGCTGAAATTATGTAACTTTTATTCTTCTACACTTCAGATTTGGTGACCACTCAATGATGAGAGAGAACTACACTCTCATAATTGAGTTTATTTTGCAAGGTTTCTCCAGCTTCCGTGAGCACCAGATCACCCTTTTTGGGGTGTTCCTTGCACTATACATCTTAACCCTAGCAGGCAATGTAATCATTGTAACCATCATCAGAATTGATTACCATCTTCACACGCCCATGTACTTCTTCCTGAGCATGCTGTCCACTTCAGAGACTGTGTATACACTGGTCATTCTCCCAGGGATGCTCTCCAGCCTTGCAGGCATGAGCCAGTCTGTATCACTGGCAGGTTGTGCCACACAGATGTTCTTTTTTGTTACTTTTGGCATCACTAACTGCTTCCTGCTCACAGCAATGGGATATGACCGCTATGTGGCTATCTGCAACCCCCTGAGATACACGGTTATTATGAACAAGAGGGTGTGTGTCCAGCTGGTTTTGGGGGCCTGCAGCATTGGCCTGATTGTAGCAATAACACAGGTGACATCTGTATTCAGGTTACCTTTCTGTGCCACAATGGTGGCCCACTTCTTCTGTGATATCCGACCTGTGATGAAGCTCTCCTGTGTTGACACCACCGTCAATGAGATCCTGACTTTGATTATCAGTGTGCTGGTGCTTGTTGTACCTATGGGTCTGGTTTTCATCTCTTATGTTCTCATTATCTCTACAATCCTCAAGATTGCTTCAGCTGAGGGCAGGAAGAAGGCTTTCACCACCTGTGCCTCCCATCTCACCGTGGTCATTGTCCACTATGGCTGTGCCTCCATCGCCTACCTCAAGCCCAAGTCAGAGAACACCAGGGATCAGGACCAGCTGATCTCTGTGACCTACACTGTCATCACCCCCCTTCTGAACCCTGTGGTGTACACCCTGAGGAACAAAGAGGTCATGGATGCTCTGTTCAGGTCTGTTGGCAGGAAGTTTTCTTGACAATTTGGGACGATTTCTCCCGAGGCTCTAAACATCCACTCTAGGCAGGAATATGAGGAGTAAACTCACAAACCCTTGGCTTCTAGAGACTAGCCCCTTAAATAGGAGGTAAAAAGAGAATAATAGCTTCATACAGTTGGAAGTCTGAAGCTTTAAATAAAGCCCCTGGATGAAGTGTTGGCCCCGTTTTTGTGGATAAATAGACAAACAATGATGAGAGATGCCCAAAGAAAAGGTCAGGAAGTAGTGTGGACCAAGAATTTCTTGTTGACCTTTTGGTTTCTTTGTGAATTTCCACTCAGCAAAGGCAGTAAAAAGCCTATTTGAGAAAACAAAATCCAGGGTACACTTTAATTTTTTTCTATAATCCCTTCCCACTAAAGAGCATGAGGGCTTCTAAAACAGGAACCCCTGCTGGAATCTGTTTAAACATTATATATCAAGAATAAGTCACTGCATAGACAGAGAGGGTGGCCTCAGGATGGGACAGACCAGGAGAAATGGATTTCCTTTTCTGGCTGTGTTAATTCATCCCAGGTTCTAGCAAAACGTCTTGTTAAAACATGGTGACAATAGACAGTTTAATTAGAGATCCTGGAAATTCCAAATCTTGACAGTGATCATGACAGTCTTTTGGGGGCATACTCTAAGATGCTTCTGGGTCAGTTCAAGTGCTGCTAACTTAATTCAGAAAGAATATAATGGGCAAGATTGATGAATGAGGCTGTATGCTGGATCCTGGGCAAATAAAGATGAAAAAGCCCTATTGCCTGACTCTGGGAAGCTAAGAGTCTGGTGGCAAAGACAAACATTTAAAAGTATGGTTTCAATTTTTTATGATAAGTGGTATATACAAATGAGAGCTGAGAAAGAGAGAGAGAGAGAGAAAACAGAAAGATGGAGAGTGAGGGAGAGATTGGGGCAGGGAGAGAGAGAGGCTGAAACTCTGTTGGAGATGTCCAAGATGTCAGAGAAGTCTTCAGAGAGGAGGTGATCCGTGATCTGGTCTGGCTTCAAAACACTGATAAGAACAGGTGATAGATACCCCCATTACCCTGATTTGATTAATTCACATCATATGTCTGTATCAAAACATCACATGTACCTTAAAAAGATACACAACTGTTATGCACCCATAATAATTAAATGTTTTTTAAAAATTAAAAAAAAAGCACTGATGAGAAATTGTTTGATGGACAAGGTGGGGGAAGAGAATTCTAAAGAAAAGAAACAATATCCAAACAATACAGCTGCAGGTATGAAAACAAGAATACTGATCAGAGAATGAAAAATGATTCAGTGCACTGCACTGACTCCAGGACCTGGGGGAAGAGGGGTGGGTTGAAGAGGGTTAGATCAGAAGGGTACAGTGGGGTCAGATTGCGAAGGCCTTATATGCCAAACTAAGGAATTTTAGCTTTAATTTTAGGCAATGGGAATAACCCAGGACTCAGGAAAACTAGGGTTCAGATTATGAGGCAGCTATGTGAATTCTCGACATCTTTATTGTACATAATTAGCTCCACTGAGATGTCTAAAGAACTGTGTGGACCCATAGACCCCAAGCCAAAAGAAATTGTGAGAAAAAGGGGAATGTGATCAAGGTATTTTGAGGGAATACACAGGAATCATTAAGTACTTAGGATGAAGCTGAATAAGACAGTCAGAGAGGGCATGGCTCAAAGCTGACCAAGGACTATCGTGTAGATTTGGGTTTAAGGTACAGGTGAGTACCTAGGTAAGGAGAACAAGGACTTGCTGTCAAATCAGTGACTGGGCTGGACCTCAGACCTAGTGGCACCATGGCCCCAGGACATACTTTCTGCTAGGATTAAAGGGAAGACCCATTAATCACGAAAGACTTAAAAAGAAGATACAGAGACCCAGAGGGCACATGTATCTGCACTCCAGACCATAACAGAACTGCCAGGCCTCCTCCCAGGATTCACAAAGGCAATAACAAAAATCAAACCAAACTTAAAGTTCTCTAAGAACGTAATAAGATGGCTAAAAGTAACTAAGAGAAGTTGTTAACTGGCAAAGAAAAAATGTGACTAATTAAAAGCAAAACATTGCTGGCAAAGATTTTGACAGTCGTTCGATAAACATTCAGGAAGTATTTACTATATGCCAGATATTGTGCTAGACAAGGAAAATGTTGAAATAAACCCTACATCATTCTCTGAATAAAGTACTTCCCAGTCTTTCAGGGGAGATGGACTTAGGCAGAACTCACCATAATGCAATGAGAAATAGAGAAAGTATATTTAATATTTAATGACAAAGATGTAAGTCATGGGATATATTTTTCTGGTCTATATAAAGCTAAATCTCATCAAGCCAAGAATGGACTTTGCATGTTGGAGTTCAGGGAAATAAATTCCTGTTACCCAGACAATAAGGCTGCCTTGATCTATGTGTGGGGCCATCTCTTAGGGCCAAGGGCTACGCACCTCCTGTGGAGCACCACTCAGAACATTTTATCACCATGGACTTCTAGAATATTTATCATTCAGATTTTTCAGAGATTTTGTGTGAACACAATAGCTTAACAGGCAGACATTATGGAATCAAATGTTTTCAATATCCCTTCTCGCCCCATTCAGGAAATGGCTACAAAACTTTTTCTCACCCGCTGAACAGATCCAGCTGTCACTGACTATTTGGTTGGATCAAAAACAAAAGGAATCCTGCTCCTTCCTTGGGATTATTTTGGTCACGACTCAAGCTCAATATCACATCTCCCATACTGCGGCCCCTTGATATAAGACACCTTCCCAACCATTACCTTGCTAGGTCCTCAGAACAATCCCAAGGAAGACAGAGATAAGGCTCTTCATTATACAGACGATAAGGCTAAAATAGAAAAAGGGGGTGAAGGCAGAACTTGAATTTCCACTAGTTGACTGGTGTTTTCTGTTTATCCAGAGAGTATCACAAGGAAACCTCACAGTGGGGCTAGTGATGCACTAGACAAATCAAGCGAGGCAAAATTCAAGTTGTCTAGGCCTGAAACTTCCCAAATAAAACAAAATCTCGTCCTCAAGGCTTTTCCGAGAGAGGGATCTGGGTGGGTCCTGTATAAAAGAACCACCTGGGATCCTTACTGTAGCCAGTGGAGACCCAAGAGGAAGAGCATCTCCAGCACAGTGCAAGGTGTAAAGTGTTATTCATGCAGAGCCAGCTAAGATTTTAGGGAAAACGAGTATCTGCATTGTCCATTTTTAAAGCAAATCATAGGAAAGCATTTAGAGATCCACCAGCAACCCTGAGCCTTACTTAAATGGATTTAAGAATTCTGTAGACATTGAGTTGGGTTAGGTTTGGTGCTGGGTGTCGGGAACACAGTGGTGTATTACACAAAGTGACTCTGAACAAGGAGGTAGATATACGAGGCCTGTCTGGAAAGTATCCAGCCATTGCTAATATAACGAGAACGGTTATATTAACCGTTGGCTGGATACTTTCTGAACAGACCTCATATGTTTATATACAATTTATGCTAAATTTTGGCAGACTGATAAGTGCTCAACTAGAGCTTTGAACCAGTAATGGGAGCATAGAAGCAAGAAAGATTTAGTTCCAATTAATGGTTTTAAATTATAAAAAAAGAAAGCAAATTCAGGTTCTTGGCCAGTCACCCAGTTCACCTCTCCTCAAACTCTATTAACAGTAAAATGTCAGAACATGTAGCAGAGAGATTTGAGGTCTGTACAATCATCCATTACTCTTCTTTGGAGAAAACCTCCAGTAACTCAAGCTGTAAACTCTTATTTTGGCAGAAGCCACCTAAGATTTTAGAGAGCACAAGCAACTCACTCACTGCCTAGTAGGAGTGAGGCCAGGATGAGTCAAATGCCTTTGCTATATCCCTGTTGGGCACCTTTTCCCACCTCTCCCATGACCCGCACACATATGTCTCTGAGACATCGGTAAGCCCAAAGGGAAGCCTTTGCACGGCCTATGCACTTATACTGGGCTGGGTTGCGGGACACAATATAAATAGTCTGAAAACCCCTGAATTGGGATGGTGGACAATGATTCACCTACAAAGACCTTGTAAAGTTGAGAGTCAGAAAATTTAAGTGACTCTACCAAGAATAGAGATCTAATAAACGAGAGAGCTAGGGCTTGAGCCCAGTCTACTGACATCAAATCTTCCCATTCCTTGGGTTGTAGCTGCAAAGCGTGACTGATAAAACTGGACCCCTAACCAAACTCCTCCGTGGGATCCTAGCATTCACAAAAAGAGAACTCTCCTCCTTTAAGGAAAGTAGGTTTGGTTAAGTAAATAGGATGATCTGTTCAATAGGATTGGGAAAATAAAGAGAGAAAGATATTTTCTTGCTGATTTGTTTGAGTTCTTCATAGATTCTGGTTATCAGCCCTTTATTGGAAATGTAGCATGCAAATATTTCCTCCCATTCTTTAGATCGTCTATTCATTCTATTGGTTATTTCCTTGGCTGTGCAGAAGCTTTTTAATTTAATCGAGTCTCATTTGTTAATTTTTTTGTTGCTGTGATTGCCTTTGGGGTCTTCCTCATAAATTCTTTTCCTAGGCTGATATCTAGAAGAGTTTTCCCAACATTTTCTTCTAGAATTCTTACAGTTTCATGTCTTAGGTTTAAGTCTGTTATCCATTGTGAATTAATTTTTGTGAGAGGTGAAAGTTGAGGATCCTGTTTCAGTTTTCTACATATGGCTATCTAATTTTCCCAGCACCATTTATTGAATAAGGATTCTTTACCCTGGTGTATGTTTTTGTATGCTTTGTCAAAGATCAGCTGGTAATATGAGGATTATTTTATATCTGGGTTCTCTGTCTATGTCTCCGTTTTTGTGCCAGTACCATGCCATTTTGGTTACTATAGCCTTGTAGTATAGCCTTAAGTTTGATAAAGTGATGCCTCCCGATTTGCTCTTATTGCTTAAGGTTGCTTTGGCTATTTGGGGTCTTTTCTGGTTCCATACAAAGCGTAGAACAACCCCATAAAAAAGTGGGCAAAAGACAACATGAACAGAAGCTTCTCAAAAGAAGATAGACTAAAGGCCAATAAATACATGAAAAAATGCTCAGCGTCTCTAAGCATCAGGGAAATGCAAATCAAAACCACAATGAGTTATCACCTAACTCCAGTAAGAATGGCTTTTATCAAAAAGACCCAAAACAACAGATGCTGGCATGCATACAGAGAGAAAGAAACACTTACACACTGTTGGTAGGATTGCAAACTAGTACAACCTTTACAGAAAGTAGTATGGAGATACTGCAAAGAGCTAAAAGTAGACCTAGCATTTGATCCAGCAATCCCACTACTGGATGTTTACCCAAAGGAATCAAAAAGTCACTTGCACTCGAATGTTTATTACAGCACAGTTCACAATTGCCTCTCTGGCTTTTGGACTCCCAGCCTCAACAGTTCCCTGGCTCTTGCTGTGGGAATGAGCCTACTCTAGCCTCTTATAGCCTATGGGCCTTTAATGCAACATGTTAGCACTGCTAACATAGTTTATAAAGCACTTTCATTTGATACCCCCTGACATACCTATGATGTTGGCGGAGATGATATCGTCTGCACTTTTTCTATTAGGATATGTTTTAATGTTTCCAAAATGTCACCAACAATGAGTTGACTAGAACATGAACCAAAGTGATGAAAGTAGGAATGGAAAGTAGATGTTGCTTCTACAAAGGACAAATGAGAACTTTATCCTAGGTTCAATATGGATCATAGAAAGAAGATGGAATGAAAGGTGCTTTTAACCATTCTGAGTGCCAAAAGCATGAGGTGATTCAAAAAAATATGGAATATGCATGAGTTCAGTCATAAACACATTGAGTTTGCAATGATTATAAAGACTTTCAGTGGAAATACTCAGCAGGAAGTTGGAAATGTGGGTTAGAACCCAAGAGGGACTATCATTATAAGGAGAGAAAGGTAAGCTATGAGAATGAATAATGTCTCTGAGAGAGACTGTAGAGAGAGAAAAACAAAATGCTGAGGATTAAGCCTTGAAATTAACGAGCAGCAATCAAGCAGTTAACTAAAAGCCAGGTAGGAATATGTGTCAATGTAAGCAAAAAAGGGCCAGTTGAAAAGGGCCAAAGATGGGGCAAAGGCAATATATGTAACCTAAACATTTGTACCCCCATAATATTCTGAAATTAAAAAAATACATATATATATACATAAAATAAATAACAAAAAAAGGGCCGAAGAGCTTTCCTTTGCTACAGGTATTAAATTAATTTTTGTTTTAATGTAAGGAGTTTTTATTTATTTGTTTTGTTTTCTATTTTTGTTTTTGCGTGTTTGCTCTGCTAACTGATGCTCAGTAACATCACTATCTGCCTTGCCCTGCTTTATCTTCTTAAGTAAGGAAGAAAATATTTTCTGCTATCTGTGGGGTAGGAATGCCAGAAGACCAAAATTTTACACTATCACCACAATATTATATCCTGTAATAATAATTTTCCAATTTTATCCTTTCAAAAAAGACAGCATCCCTGCTTTCAGCAGTTGTATTGCTACTAGATATCTTCTGATTAATTTGCTTCTATGAATAATTGTTCTTTCCAAGACAATCTAATATTAATAGATTATTTATATATTCAGGAATTACTCAGATTATATACAAATAAGGTTTGCATATCAAGTATTTAGTTTTCCAATTATAAATTAATATACTGTATATCCATTTAGAAAAATTAGGATAATACTATATAAAAAATGCGTAAGGAAGACTATAGGAATGACACAAAATCTAACTAACAGGACATTACAGTAAGCACATTTCCTATTGTTGTTTTTTTACAACATTGAGATAATATTCTATATAAAAAATCACATTTGCTTTTTCCTTTAATAAAGTAAAATATTATTTGGAGTATTACAGATTCTTCATAAGCATAATATTTAAAACATGCAAAATATTCTATCATGTGCATATACAATATTTATTTAGTTATTAACCAATTTATATCATTTGGATTACCACCTAATTTTTCTTCAGTACAAAAAAATTTTAAAAAATTTGTAGTTTCTAACTTTTAAAATAATACATTTTTATTCATTCTCACATGAAACAGATTTAATATGAACATCAATTTCAGTTAAATGCAAAAAGGTGATGTTTCATTACACGTGAAATTCCCTCAGTGCACAAAAATGATCCAAAAATCTTTTTTCTGAGTAATAAATACAAACCTGGAATTAATCCTTTCCTTTAGTGTATTAACTTCAAGTCTCCTTATAATTGTATTTCTTTTCCCTCAAAAATTATCCTACTTAAGTAAGTACTTTCAATCATTTTCTACCACAAAGTCCACTGGGTTTTGGTTATTTACAGGTATCCTGTGCAACGATGAGAGAAGAACATGTATCTTTACTGCGTTCAGATATCTAGATCAATGAGCCTGTCACTCTAAGGTATTATCTTAAGGCTTTTCTGAAGTTGTCTCCTAGGACTTGATTCTAATGAAATGTGCACACGGGGACTGGGGTATATGGAATACTAGGCAGAGAGTTATTATTGTGGGTTAAAAATTTGTTGACCAACAATTTCTAATTTTTTTTCAACAAGGCAATTTTTAAAATGTAATGTAAGCATAAAATGATTTCAGAATAAAGCTATAGAGTGTTTTTTCTACAAACAACTTCTCTTTTATCTTTCTTTACCTCCAAAGTTATGGTGCAGATCTGCAGTTTGGTCCTTTTGTGGAATCACCGGGCATGAGACAGAGGAGAAATATACTACAAAGGCCTCATTTTATAAGTAAGGTAACTGGGTCTTACAAATTTTGAAGGAAACTGTCACACATCATGCAGCTAGCTAGTCCATGAATTATTTGAAACTAGTATATTTTCCAAAATACTATGTTACATCACAAAGATGGATAATTAAAAGGTAGCTGAAAATGTATTTCCCCTGGGAAGGTAAATCATTCAGTGGGAAAAATTGAGATGACCTTAGGCTTTAATGTCAAAATTGTTTTGAAACTACAAATGCAAAAGCATGAACAAGACAAAGCAAGGACAAGAATGTTAAGCCCTGACTTATGATTCATCCACCCCATTCAGCCATGGTAATCCTCCCTTCAGTGAGGGATGGCAGGAGAGACCTTGGATCCTTTCCTACCAAATGAACTAAGTTGAAACCATTGCAATTATTATGAATATTTTAATAACCTTATCACCCCCAGCAATCTTCTTGTGCTGAAAATGTATAAGGGTTATGGGCTGAGGCCTCTTTGCCAGGCCACAAAAAACTTATACATCTTCTTCCCAGGATAAAACTTACGGTATGTTTTCAGAACCAATGGGATCCTTTAAGTGATTCTTTCCAAAACTAAAATCTTCTCCTACATGACTTTTTCTCCATCACTATTTCCATAAATAGCTAAGACTTTAAAATGGCAATTTGTCTCATTAAAAAAATAAAGAAAAGCAAAACAAAGGGAAAATATCAGGCTCTGTTTTTTTGAGCACCCAACTACACAAGTCGATAAATATTTAAAAACAAGATCTCTCTGCGTCTCCCAGTGTGTTTAAGTACCAAGTATCATGTTTTGCACAAACTAGTTTACCATTAAATATCCATGGAAAGGAGGAAAAGAGGAAGGAGAGAAGGAAGAAGAAAGTGTTTGAGCTATAAGCAAAGAGGGGGAAAAAGAACTAACATAACTGATAGCTTATCATGTGTTGTACATTTGATTTATAGACTTATTTTATTCTAACAAATAAAACAGGAATTTTATCTACACGTAGCTGATGAGGGAAGTGAGGCTCAAAGTCCATACATAGTTAGGGAGCCACAAAGAGAGAGATTCAAAACACCACCCTTGCGGCTTTCCGTGTCTTCGCTACCATGTTTTCCTTGGATTACTGTAACTGCTCCCTAAGAGGTCTCCTTGTTTCCCCTCTCGCTCCCCTCAATATAGTCACTACTCAGCAACCAGAGGCTTTTAAAAATATAAACCAGACAGTGTCACTGCCCCCTACTTGAGTCATCCTGGTGACTTCCCTTTGCATTTAGAATGAATTGTCAATATTAACATTTTCCCAGGTCTACAAAACCCTACCTGGCCTATGTCTCCAACCTCACACCCTATCATGCTCACTCTCACTTACCACCCTCCAGCCACGCTACCTTCCTCTGTTCCAATAATACAAAGCCTAAACCCAGCTTTGACCTTTCCACTTGCTATGCACCCTTCTGGCAATGCTCTTTCCCTTAGATCAGGGGATGGAAAATCATGGCTGCAGGCCAAATCTGACTCCCCCACCCCACCTGTTTTTGTAAATAAAGTTTATTGAGACACAGCCATCACCATTCATGTATTGTCAGTGGCCTTTCCTAGATTACAGCCTGGCTACCTCTATCTTGTCACTTATATGAGGTTTCCATCTCAATTACTACTTCCAAAGAGAAATCTTCTCTGCTCACCCAGTCTAAAGTACCTCCTGGCCGCAAATCATATCATCCTGTATTGTCGTCCTTAGAAGACTTATTTTACTCATTTATTAATTATTTATTATCTAACTGCACTCTCTAGAATAGGTGTTCCATGAGAATAGTAACATTCTAATACATTTGTCAGCTGCTAACGTAGAATAATCTCTTGATAAATAATGTGGGTATATGAATACATCATGACGGAACACTTTGTTTTTATTACCCCAAAACTCAAGATTTTCCACCATAACATGACCCTTTCTAACAAAAAAGAATGTCTGGCCATAGGAAAAACAAAACAATGTGTAATTAAACAATGCTTGCCCAGTTCTGAAGATCTATTTCATATTCAGTAGAGAGAGATATGACACTACTCTCAGGAAAACCATAAAGTCTATGCAATGAACAGTGCACATTTGCAGAGTGCTCTCCAACTTAATGGACAGTACCGTATCACAGACCAATCTGTAACAACCAGCTAAAAGCATCTAGAAGGTTTCCATGGGGGGAGGAATTTGTTCCGGTTTAGTCCTAGAAAACACTTCAGAATAAGCAGTTTGTCTTTTGAGCACAGCAACTTTTTTCTCCTCACAGCATCTCGTTCTTCCACTGATACAACCACCGTCCTGCTGACTAATCCTGGTATACCCAAGACACCCAGTTCAAGGCTGCTGTGGTCTGAATGTTGGCATCCCCTAAAATTCATATGTTGGAACCTAATACCCAACATGATAGTATTAAGAGATGAGGGATTAGTGCCCTTCTGAAAGAGGCCTGAGTGAGCTCCCTCGCCCCTTGTGCCAAGTGAGGACACAGAAGGTACCATCTATGAGGAAGAGACCCTCATCAGACACCAAATCTGCCGGCTCCTTGACCTTGGATTTCTCAGCCTCCAGAACTATAGCAATAAATTTCTATTGTTTATAAATTACCCTCGTCTAAGGTATTTTGTTACATGGGCTAAGACAAAAGCCCATAAGCAAGACAGATAGCCACACTCCTACAGTCTTTTCCTGTTAAAGTTTAGCCATCTTGAGGCTTGGTCCTTTAAACACCTTCATCTGCACTGAAAGTTGGTGGTAATACACTGATCATGCAAAGAAAGAGGGAGTAATAAGTAAGTTCGTGTGTCATCCCCTCCCTGAGAGAGCTGTTCCCAGAGAGCCAATTGCCTTCATTTAGATGCTCATTAAGAAAGAAGGTGTTTCAAACCCTTTGGTAAGCCAACTTACTAACATTACCTACTGGATGTCCCTGAATGTGTAATGTACTATCAATCAATTCTTGCTTGGGGTCAGAATAGCTCTAATTAGTTGGAACATCTGCAATCAATTTACCAAACAGTAAAATGAGTATATAGGATTAGATGATCTCGTAAATCCCTTCAATTCAATGAGCCTATGCTTTCATGATGACCTATGGAGACTTCGGGGCAATGTGGAAGTATATGGAGTATGAACATTGAGGTCGCATTGACAGGAATTAGAGCATTGTGTGGTTTGGGAAAATTTTCTTAATGTTTTTGAGCCTCAGTTCCTAGGCATAATATGGAAATAATAATGTCCACCTCTCCTGTAGTTATGATAATTATATTATAATACACTAATATAAAGCACTTAGAGCTGCACATTGCTAATAAATGGAACCTATTTTCATTATTATTTTTCTAGTACACTCTATTTTCAATGTATTTATGGTAGTATGATATTGAATATTGTATTGGTTATATTTTTTATGAAACTATTACCTTAGGAAATGGGACATACTAGAGATAAATTCCAGAGAACTGGAAGATCAGGGAAGAGTTGATAACGCATCAGAATTCAAGGCGTTAATTAACGCAGCTCCACAAATGGACTATGACCTGTTTTTGACATTAAATCAAGAAACTTATTCTCAAAGGGAGACTAATTAAGGATCGCTGGGGAGTATAAGTGAGAAAAACATGAGTTGGCCTTTGTCTTTAAATTGATGAACTGCTATTAGTAATGTAAGACAAGATGAAACCTGCCTTATCACAACTAAGGTTTAGAAAGGAAGGTGCAAGCCACAGGTAGACTGTATCAGCACAAATGCGGTTCAGAATGACTATCTTACGCTAAGGAGACTTGGGACTTGTAAATCTCCTTATTATATTTACCAAATTTCTTAGCATTGGAAACCTTTACTTTCTGAACTTACCCAATTTATACTGTGTAATGAAATGAAGAAAATCATATTTCCCAAAATTCTTCTTAGGGAGACTATGTATTTATTCAAAAGAAATTACTTTCTTTGGAATATGAGACCCTAAGGAAATGCTCAAGGAACACAATACAGCAATTAAATTGTTCTGCCTAATAAAAGGATGAGAAATTTTAACAAAAGAGAATAGAATCTTAGACAGAGAGAAAGGGGCCAGCGAGGCAGGAAGATAGTGGGGACTGGAAGGAAGTAGTAAGAGGGAGAGAGAAGCCCTATTGATTGACTGGAGAAGTGATTTAGGAAAAGATTAGAAATGCCTAATGGGAGGGGGTGTTAGGTTGTTCGCTTTGAGTGCACAATGTAAACCCCTACCTCTGTTTTCTCTGAGAGATCTTCAAGAATAACATTTTCATTGCTCACTTGTGCTTTTATAGATTATTTTGCAGACTTGAAGAGGTGCTATGTTCTATGTTCAGGTTAGGAGAGAGAAAACAGAATATTCCTGGGATTCATAACTTAGAGAACAGGGTGGGAGAGCTAATATCTGAGTCAGGCATAGTCATATTTCTTTATGGTTTTTCATAATGCTTTTAATGAAGTTATAAAAATAACCTCATCTATACTGTAATATGGAAAAATAAGATCAGAAATACAGGAGAACTCAAAGTGCAATAAGAAGACCCTCACAAGAGGGAGACAGAAACTTAAAAGGCAGAGTTCAGGGATGAGCTCTGGAGTCCTATCAACAGAATGCCTCCCTCCAGAAATCTATCTAGCTCATCCCTTAGAGAATTTTGTGCTCCCTTTATCTAAGGAAGTTCTGCCCAAAAGAAATATAATAAAAATCACCTATGTAATTTTAACTTTTCTAGTGGCTAAATTTAAAGAATATAGAAATAAAGAAATAAAATTAATTTGAATAATATATTTTACTTATCCCAATATTTCTAAAATATTATTTCACCATGTAGTTAGTATAAAAATATTAGAGACATTTTACATTCTTATACTGTCTTTGAAATCCAGTGTGTATTTTATATTTACAGCACAGCTCAATTCAGACTTGCCACATTTCAATCCCTCAATGCTACCATACTGGACAGCACTGATTTAAGGTGTCAATCCTGTATGCAGTAATATCACAGACAAGTAGAGGCAATTTCCAACTGGATCCATGGACAAATTGACAGCAAATTCATGTTTGGGATATTAATTGCATAGCATTTGGATTTAAAAAATTAATACTATTAAATTATGACTAAATGGTTTAAGAAAGACCGAACAGTTATTGAGTATTACTACCTGAAACTACTCTTATAGGAAATTCTGTATATTATCTCATTTAGTCTTTTCAAAACCATCTACTGAGTGATCATTATTGAGATGGAAATGGCACACTCAATGCCCAACATTCACTTTACCTTCCAATTTGCCTTTCTGAAGGGAAGAAAGTGGAAAGCTAAAAACTATGGTTCCTGGGCTCCCTTGGAACTAGAGCTCTCAATGTAGTTTAGGTTCAGCCAATCAGATACATGTATGTAAGATTTGGAAGCTGGAAGTGAGACAGAGACTGTATCTCTTCCATTTTTGCCACTTCTGTTGACAAGAACAATGACTGATTTTTCAGCTGCAGCATCAAACAAAGGTGTCATCGTCCAGTCTCTACTTGTGCATGTTGAGAAGCAGGGCCTTGAGCGTCTGTATTGCTGGAGCAGATCAGAGCAAATGCAATGTGACGGTAGAGGCAGCAGAAAGAGTGGCAGCATCTTTCTAAATCTGTGGACGTTTGAATTTTGTGGATTCTTGATTTTGTTTGTAATGGTGTCCATTCTGGAGCAATTTGCATGTTAATCATAAGAGAAACAGGTGTTGCCTGGATGACTCAGTTCTTCAGTATGAATGCAGAAGTTGTTCCTCAATGTTCATGCTAGATTCTGTTCTTT